>WAAB01024687.1:159504-178589 GCA_013389865.1 Piaya cayana
GATTAGGAGGAAGTTTTTTATGGAAAGGGTCATTAGGCATTGGAACATGCTGCCCAGGGAGGTGTTTGATTCGCCTTCCCTGGAGGTGTTTAAGTCACGAGTAGACAAGGTGCTGAGGGACATGGTTTAGTGTTTGATAGGAATGGTTGGACTCGATGGTCCAATGGGTCTCTTCCAACTTGGTGATTCTGTGATCCCTTCAACGTTGATGAGCCGTGCACAGGGGAATGCAGCCTACAGCATGGAGCAAGCTGTGTTAAACCAAGATCAAATCCACCACCACCTCTGGTCCTGTGCCCCCTGTGACTGTGATCAAAGCCTATCTGACAGCCACAGATTGCAACGATTAGGTTGTTTTGGTAACCAACCTATCCAGGGCTTAAACTGGCAGAAACACATGTGCAGGGGGTTTTGGAGAAAGGTCTCCTTGCAATGAGAAGTTTGGTCTCTGTGTATACTCTAATGCATCTTGAACTGATATCTTCCCAGGGTGGTGCTGAGGAGCTGATGAATTTTACAAGAGTTAAAAGCTACAGAAACTTCCTTTTCACTTTCATCTATCGGCCTGAGACGCACATCATTAAAGCAAAAGCAAAGGTTTTTCTGCCAAACAAGCAATGCAGCAAAGTCCTCGGCAGCTCATGATGCTGCAAGAGCATCATCTCAGCTGCCAAAGCCAGAAGGGCCCCAGGGACGCCACAAACAAAAAACACCTTATGAAAGCTTTGAATAAAACACCAGTTGTAAAGACGTGAGATACAAATGGGTTTGTGTCTGTACAGTCAGTGTAAAAACGAGATGAGAAGGCAAATGAGAATAAACACATTAAGAGCGATTTACACCCAAGGGACCCAGCTGAGGTGAGGGCTCAACTTTTAGAAGTGTGTTTTCACCACGGGCCCCCAGGCAACGAGCATTTCAACAAACGTTTACCTTTTGCATGCTTTTATCACACTTTTCCTGCCTTCAAGCCTAACCCAGAGGCGATTGGCCTTGTCCGATAATGGATGAAAACCCTACATGCATGCTGTGGCCAAGCAGAGATGTGAGGAAAGAGAGGACCTCACGCAGGGAATCTATTCTGCATGAGCGCAGGTACCTTGGAGCATTTAATTTACCCAGGTGATGCTCCCGGGCCAAACAGAGGTATTAGCAGAGTCATCCCTTTAACGTGACATTATCTCCTTGCAGCTGTAACTCCCCCGTTATTAACTTCGAAACAAGCTTTGTGCTGGATCGCCAAGGGGATAAATGGGAATAAAGGGGCAAAATGAAGAAGGCAAGTGTTTAGGTTAAACGCTGAATTTTCTCCTGGGGAAGGTATTGGAAGTTTCTCACAGCACGTACACTTCAACAACGCTGAAGACCAGTAAATGCACAGATCAGCCCAATGCTAGCAGGGGCGAGGGCTGGGTGACCCGTTATATCTTTCCTATATCTATGTTCAGAGCAGAGATTTTGCTTTAACTGGCTTTAAACCATCCGTTTAAGTCACTTCAGTGCCTTCCAGTACTGTAGGACCTGAACAACATCCAAGCTTTTAATGCTCTTATCCTCACGCTGCTCTGCAAGGGTAAGAAAATACCAAGACTTATTTTGCACATGGAAAACCAAGGCAACAAGAGACAAGTGGCCTTAGCCACAGTTCGTAAGGTGGGAGAGCTTCAGCATCGGGTGGGATACAGTGTTCCCTCCAGAGAAATGGCTCTGAGAGATGGGGAAAGTGGGAAGAGGACGGCACAGACTGCGGCCAGCCCGAGGAGGGGCACGTAGAGGAGAGTGTTACATCGCCAGCCATCCCTGGGGTAGAAAACAAGCTACCCTGGGGCACTATGGAGTCAAACCATGAGGGAACTAAGGTTATGGACACGTTACTTAAGTGGTCTCCACCTCAGGTTCGTTATCTGTTGATTAAGTGTGCTACATACACCCTCATCACTGACATCTGGCTGTGGTGGTCAGATCCATGAGGCCATGGTGCAGTCTCCATGCATGGACTTAGAATCATAGAATCACCAGGTTGGAAGAGACCCACCGGATCATTGAATCCAACCATTCCTATCAAACACTAAACCATGTCCCTCAGCACCTCATCCACCTGTCCCTTAAACCCCTCCAGGGAAGGTGACTCAACCACCTCCCAGGGCAGCCTGTTCCAGTGCCTCCAGTGGAGGCTTCTTGACCTCCCATTTTTGGAATCCAGCACATGCAGGGTTGAGCACAGTTTCTCTGCTAGGATGGTTCTAGCCTGGCCAGATGTTAGTGATGGATTTTAAGGTGTTGTCTACTGTGTGGGTTCACCCAAACATGCCACATGTGCGAGAGTGTCAATCACTGCTCCAACATGTACATAATGCTGCCTTATTTCAAATCCTGACACATGCTCGACTTCACACAATTAACCAATCATATTCCAGCACAGCAGAGAAATGATGTTGGCGACTGATGTGAAATACCTGGAGCACCTGTGAGTCACTTCAGTAGCATCTCTCTCTTGGAGGTGTGTAGCCGCGCAGTTGGATGCAGGTCTGCCACTGCTGGATTTCATGTCAAGTTACAGCTTGTATTATCCCCATACTCTCCTCAGCAAGCCCATCAAGGACATTGCTTTACAGCACACCCAGCAAACACCTGCCTGGAGAACTCTGCTCCGAGCTGTGATAAATACATTCTTCAACTCCCTCAACAGAGCAGCTATTCACTTGGATATTCTGCATGACTTGTCCCCCTGCCAGGTTTTCGGCTTTGGTTTTCATCCAGGAGAAAGAGAGACCAAGTTTGGCGGCTTTTGCCTCAAAGCGTCCAAGCGGAGATTCCAGGTGTTGTGCTGACTAACCAACAGGAGCCACATCATCCGCAGAGCCAAGGTCGGTGAAGGTCACTCCACTGCCAACAGTGGCTCCAGAGTGATGTGTCAGCTCTTCTCGAGCCAATGGCACAGCACAGCCACTGCCAGTTTTACAGACGCCTCCTGTATTGCGGAGCCAGTGCCCCTCGCCCCTGGTGGCCTCTTCCCTTGTAGTCTCTTGAAGGCAACTTCTCAGTGAGATCCCAAGGCAATGGAGTCGCACCAAGGGGGAGGATTTTATTCCTGCCCTGCCTTTGCAACTAGTCCGGGACAAGGTTCAGTGTCCAGACGTGACCCAACTGGCAATGAAACAGGATCGTTCTGGGCAGTCTTTGCAAGTCAGCAGAGTCTGAGTTTTGGCAAAGACAAGAGGGGCGAAGCCTGGCACAGGAGCAGTCAGTGACGTGGTTGGTCAGCATCCACTGCAGCCCGACGATTGACCTTTTCCTTTGCGCAATGAGGAAAAAAAAGTCCTTCCTCTACCCCAAGAGAACTACACGAGACCCCAGGCAAAGGGGCAGCACTCATCTCCCCTAACTTTGGTGTGAACAACAGGCATCAGTTGTGCTCATCACCCACAGCCCCCTTTAAATCCCTTTGAATGGAGAGACACAGGTGCATCTGGAGATGGGTCTGTCATTTTTTATGCCAACCTTAAAATCAAGCAAATCAAGCCCTGCTACTGTGATTGGCATTTATAATGCCACGATCTTTGTTTCCTCTGAATTATAAAGTTGCTTCAGGGAGATAATCCACAGCTGACCTGTTGAACCTGATCTAGTCAGCAGTGTGTCCAGGTGGCCAATAAGGCCAATGGCATCTTGGCCGGTATCAGAAACAGCGTGGCCAGCAGGGAAGTGATTGTGCCCCTGTACTCAGCGTTGGTGAAGCCACACCTTGAATCCTGTGTTCAGTTTTGGGCCCCTCACTACAAGAAAGACATTGAGGTGCTGGAGCGTGTCCAGAGAAGGGTAATAATGCTGGTGAAGGGACTGGAGAACAAGACTTATGAGAAGCAGCTGAGGGAAATGGAGTTGTTAAGCCTAGAGAGGAAGAGGCTGAGGGTAGACCTTATCGCTGTCTACAACAGCCTGAAAGGAGGTTGAAGCAAGGTGGGTGTTGGTCTCTTCTCCCAGGTGACAAGTGATAGGACAAGAAGAAATGGCCTCAAGTTGTGCTAGGGAGGTTCAGATTAGACATCAGGAAAAAATTCTTCACTGAAAGTGTTCTCAGGCACTGGAATAAGCTGCCCAGGGAGGTGATTGAGTCACCGTCCCTTGAGGTGTTTAACAGATTAAATGCTCAAGGATTTGCTTTAGTGGTGGACAGGTACTGCTGGACTCAATGATCTCAGAGGTCATTTCCAACCAAGTGACTCTACGATTTCTGCAAGGTCCTGCTTTTCAAGGTCCTTTAAGCTGTCAAAGCCTGGCATCCATTTAAGAGGTACCATGTGCTTGTTGAGTTCGGAGATCGTACCAAGCTGATCTCTACAACAACTTTTCATTGTTTGGGGAACTACTTCCACGTATACATTATCACCAATTCAAACATCTGTTGAATGGTACCATAAATCAGAAAGTACACAAGCCGGTTCTGCTCTGGCTCACAGCTCATGGCTTCATTTATATTTTGCCCCCAATGCCTCTTAAGGATCTTGACATTTTTACCTCTGGCACAGTGAACATGATCATAGAATCATAGAATCACTAGGTTGGAAAAGACATTTGAGGTCATCAAACCCAACCGTTCCTGTACACGACTAAATTATATCCCTAACCACTTAATCTACCCATCTTTTAAATACCTCCAGGGATGGGGGCTCAATCACCTCCATCGTGCAATGGGAGATTACAAAAAAGATGGTTTGGCTGGCAGATGTTCTACTGGCATTTCTTAAGAAGACCAAGGGACCTTCTGTATTGCAGTGATGTTGGTTCTGCATTTCCACGTCACATCTGGGAGGAACAGGGTTGTGTTGAATGAGGGAGCCCAGCAGGACTCTGATGGATCACGTCCAATGTGTGGGGAACTACACAAAGATGATGGTTTGTATTATCAAGTCATCGATGACACAGCAGGATCTAATGGCTTTATTCAAACTATAATACAACAGTTGCCCTTTTAATTCTCTTTTCTTTTTCTTAGCTAATCCCTTAATGAAAACCTTGCCCTCTGAACTCTACACTGCTGGGACTGTAAGGGGTACAGAAAGACACAAAGTATCTCTGTACTTCTAGTAAGTATTTCTAATTTCAGCACTGCCTCACTATACTTCATCTCATCAGGCTGAGGTCATGATTTATTGGTATTTCTGCAGTTATTTTCACTCCCTGAACTCTTCAGAGACCCTAAAAAAACACGAATGCTGTGATATTCTGGTAACTTTGATGAGTTGTTTGTTTAAATGAGCTTTTGGGGAAGAACAAGGGAAACATCCTCAAGTCTAATCTGGAAATTGGATCTTTTGAAGTGCTCCCCACACTTTTTGGCAGTAAACTGAGCTAAGCTGCTTTCTGCTTTGGAGCAGTTAATGCTATTGAGTGATGGAGATGTATGGGTTTTCACTTCTAGGCAGAACCTCAGGGTGGGTTAGTAAATCACACAAAGCTTCCCATTAGAAGATGCATCGTCCTGCTTTTAATGTTGCGAGCTCTGAAAAATTCAGGCAAGAGATTTTTATGCTGTTTTGTACCACTTCTGCTTAACCTTCAGCCAAAATCATTCAGCTGTTTCTAAAACCAGGGGTAGGAAAATGTATGATGTGTCTCCCTTTTAAGAAAACGGATTCAAGCTTCGGAGTAGGTTTGTCCTTCAAATTTCTGTGAGTATCTGCCAGAAGGCAAACATTTTCAAACGTGGCCATTGGCCAGCGTGCACTTGAAACGTATTTCATGAGAGCAGCTGAACTCCCAGCAGACTTAAAGCACAGCAGGTGCCCTCCCTCCACCTGGAGACAGAGCAGGGCTATCCCTGCACTGTCGGAGCTGTCAGGTTCATCGGCCAGCTCGGCAGGGTTTGGCAGCAAGCAGCCAAAGAACAACACTGATGATTAGCTGCTCATTAACTGAGCAGGGCACATCCTGAGCACTGAACAAGCAGCAGCTCAGTGCAAAAAATAGCCTGGGACTGCTTAATTAAGGGCTATCAGGACTCGCCCGCACAAGGTGGATTGCTGCAGGTTGCACAGATATTTTAAGCCAGGGTCTTCCCAGGCTTGCATTTCATAGAATCATAGAATCACCAGGTTGGAAAAGACCCACCGGATCATCGAGCCCAACCGTTCCTATCAAACACTAAACCATGTCCCTCAGAGCCTCGTCCACCCGTGCCTTAAACACCTCCAGGGAAGGTGTCTCAACCCCCTCCCTGGGTAGCCTCTTCCAGTGCCCAGTGACCCTTTCCATGAAAATTTTTTTCCTAATGTTAAGTCTAAACCTCCCCTGGCAGAGCTTGAGGCCATTCCCTCATGTCCTGTCCCCTGTCACTTGGGAGAAGAAGNGTCTTGTTGACTCCTCTTCTTTGTGGTCCATCCATTCAGGAGGTTTGGGAAGAAGGCCTGCCAGTCAAGACTGAGGCAAAAATAAAAAAGTTGTTGGCTACCTCAGCCTTCTCCTCATCCATTGTTATCAGTTTTCCAGTCTTGTTCATCAAGGAGAGTGAGATTTCTTTGACCTTCAAATCTCTGCCTTGTCTTACTGGCCTTCATCTGTCCACGCAGATGGATGTTATCACTCTAAACGTTGCAGGGAGACATTCCAGCCTCAGCTGATCACCCTGTCCGATACCATGTGGGAGATCACCATATGTATCCCTTGGCTGGGCTGCCTGCCAGGGAAACATGACTGAGAGGGCGATAAGAAGGCTCTTTGCGGGGAAGGCGATGGCGTCACTGCTGACAGGGGCATTACCTCACTCCCTCTGAGTAAGCACTGTGTGGCCACCCTGGAACTGGAGCAGCAGCTTGGCATAGGGTGGCACAAGAGGCCCTGGGGAAGGTCACAATAGTCCTGCCACTACGGATGAACATGTGACAAATATTTAGTGGGATAGGGCAGGTGCTTGAAGGGACATTTGCTCTGTCTTGCCACAGACTGGAAGTAAGGAATGGGCTCATTCTTGGGTTGACAGCACAAAACATCTGCCCTGCCACGCAGACCTTATCACTGTGTACAACTACCTGAAAGGAGGTTGTAGAGAGGAGGGAGCTGGCCTCTTCTCCCAAGTGACAGGTGATAGGATAAGGGGGAATGGCCTCGAGCTGAGCCAGGGGAGGTTCAGACTGGATAACAGAAAAAGATTTTTCACAGAAAGGGTCATCGGGCACTGGAACAGGCTGCCCAGGGAGGTGCTTGAGTCTCCATCCTGGGAGCCTTCCAGTACTTAACGGGGCTACAGGAAAGCTGGAGAGACGCTCTTTGTCAGGGAGCGCAGGGATAGGATGAGGGGGAATGGTTTTAAGCATAAAGAAGGGAGATAGATTAGATATTAGGAAGAAATTTTTTACTATAAGGGTGTAGAGGCCCTGGCCCTGTTTGCCCAGAGAAGTCATCCCTGGAGGTGTTCAAGGCCATTCCCATTTTCTGAACTTAAACAAGAAATGCCTTAGAGAGAACAGGAAAATATAGTCAATGTAAGAAAGGGAAACAATCACTGTCTATTAATGGAATAACTCAGTGACAAGAAGCATGCACGGGCAATGATTCCTCATGGGTTTTTTTTTCAAGTTATGAGAAGTCTCAATTATTCAGTAATAACATCTGCTATGCTAGTTCACTTGTTATTCGATCAGTCTAAGCACACACCACTGCTACTGATCAAGTCAGAGCACCTCTAGCAGTTAAATCCCAAACATAAGCAACACTTTGACATCTGAAGTAAGTTTTAAGATTCACACGTGCAGTAGGACAATACAACCTCACTGAAGGCCTAACTGCCCCATCCCTGGAGGTCTTCAAGGCCAGACTGGATGGGGCTCTGAGCAATCTGATCCAGTAGTAGGTGTCCCTGTCCACGGCAGGAAGGTTGGAACTGGATGGATTTAAGGTCCCTTACAACCTAGACCATTCCATGATACTATGAATACTGGGTTGTCCTAATGTGCAGCCCAGCACAGCTTTTAAAAACCAGGCCTGTTTTTTTTCTCTCAGTTTTGTGCTTATCTCACATGGTAGGTTTTGGCATTGATAATTCATGTAATTTTATTCGAAATCTTGCGATATTTCATGCCACCTTTGATGCGAGGGTGCCCAGAGTCGCATGGCTCTGTGAGGAGCTTTAATTGAGGGAAACAATATTCGTGCTCCTTACAGTACAGGTTTTGTAAGCAGGCATAAAAATTAAAAAAACCCCAACAAAACGGCACCTACATCTCTGTGATTATTCTACGAAACTCTGAGATTTTTAAGCTGCTGTGATTTCTCTTGATGCTGGTTCCCATCTCCTGCTCTCCCGAGGGCAGCCGCTGCATCAGCTTCCAAGCTGTTCCCTGAACTGTGGAAATCCCCCTTACGCAAACAATGGCCCCGTTAGTCCTGCTGATTTTTATGGAAGCACAAAAACATGTTTGTTTTCAAGCATGATCCACTGAGGGAATTTCCTCACTGATTGGGAGTTTGAGAATTTTTTTTTCTTCCAGTTTTACCAGTTTCCAAGAACCTTGATAAACTACAAGTACCAAGATTAAAAGCATCACGTGGTTGGCATCCAGCACAGAGACAGACCCTGAATTGTGATCACGGTGGTGGAATGGGCTGAGTGGACAGGCGGGAGATCAATGTGCTCCTGTTCAGAAGAGGTTGCTTTTGGCAGGAGCTTGATGTCAATGAAAGCGCAGGCAGCTGCGTGGTGGCTGGTGGGCAGGAGAGACCTGCTTGCACCATGGGTAGAGTGGCTGAGCCTCCAGGGGTCCAGAATCTCATTTTTCAAGGGGATAAGAACACTACTCACCACAAGAAGGATGTTGAGGCTCTGGAGCAAGTCCAGAGAAGAGCAATGAAGCAAGGCAAGGGGTTGGAGAACAGGCTTTATGAGGAACGTCTGAAAGAGCTGGGGTTGTTTAGCCTGGAGAAGAGGAGGCTGAGGGGAGACCTCATTGCTCTCTATAACTCCCTGAAAGGAGGTTGTGGAGAGGAGGGTGTTGGCTTCTTCTCCCAAGTGACAGGGGACAGGATGAGGGGGAATGGCCTCAAGCTCCACCAGGAAAGTGTCATTGGGCACTGGAACTGGCTGCCCAGGGAGGTGGTTGATTCACCTTCCCTGGAGGGGTTTAAGGGATGGGTAGACGAGGTGCTGAGGGACATGGTTTAGTGTTTGATAGGAATGGTTGGACTCAATGATCCGGTGGGTCTTTTCCAACCTGGTGATTCTATGATCCTATGATACAGCCATTGTCTCCGTTCAATATGCTCCAGATGTTGCTGCTGGTCATCACAACCCCCATGTCCTCTCCCCACTGCAACACTGTGCACGGCTCTCGGTGCAAAGTTGGTGGTTAAGGTGGGTGAAGAGGAGCCTGGATGAGTGTCAGGGAAGAACATGTGGCCCTCACGAGAGGCACGGGAGCATCACTTCTGGAATTGGTGATACATTTGAGGGCATGGAGTTTGTGACTCTTCCGAAAGACAATCTGATCCCGCATGAGGCTGAAGGAAGAGCTGCATCCCAGGATAAACATCTCCAACTGCATCACGGGCAAATGATATTGTGGTTCCTGGAGCTGCCTTGCTGTTCTTTCTTCAGCTGATTATGTGCCCCTGTCTGGAGGGATATGGGCAATATCAAATCATGCCGAGACCTAGCAGGGATGGCCACGTGCCACCAGCGGATGACAAATACTGGCCCATCTTACTGAGACTTTTTGGAGCCAGAGGAGCGTTAGCACTTAGAGCTCCCAGTGCCGCCCTTCCTGCCTTTTGTGTTTTACTGATGATTGTGGCCACCCTTTCTCTGTGCTCTGAGTTTCCATGGCACATAACTGAACAGAACCAGCATGTCATCCTAGCCATGTAGACACAGAACAGCCATTGAGTCAGTTTTGGGAGAGCACTGGGTGCCTTAGCAGAGAGATCTTTGCTGTATGGAACATCTGAAGCGAAATCTGATCATCCCAGGAGCTGAAAGGTGGGGAGTATCATGAAGGCTCCACATAGGTTCCTCCCATGGGAGGAAGAAGCTCCTCTGCCAGTTATACGAACAGAACTTCCCAGCAGGGAAGAAGGCAGCAATTCAAGAAGGAAACCTTTGAAACAAAACTCTTCTGTAACTCGGAATCATCCCAAATGACTCCAGAATCAATACATAAGGAGGGGGTTTTTTTTCCTAGAATAGGTTAAAGGATATGGGGAATTTCTGATGATCATCAGCAAGGGGCGCATTCATGTTTATTTGTGTGACCACAGAGCTTTGATCCCTAAGCTACCAGGCATGTTAGCAGCTCAGCATGGCCATTGGAGGATGTCAAATGCTACTGAGCATGATCATAGAATCATAGAATCACCAGGTTGGAAGAGACCCACCAGATTATCAAGTCCAACCATTCTTATCAAATACTAAACCATGACCCTCAGCACCTCATCCACCTGTCCCTTAAACACCTCCAGGGAAGGTAAATGAACCCCCTCCCTGGACAGCCTGTTCCAGTGCCCAATTACATTTTCTGTGAATATTTTTTTCCTAATGTTCAGCCTAAACCTTCCCTGGTGGAGCTTGAGGCCATTCCCTCTTGTCCTGTCCCCTGTCACTTGAGAGAAGAGGCCAGCACCCTCCTCTCCACAACCTCCTTTCAGGTAGTTGTAGAGAGCTATGAGGTCTCCTCTCAGCCTCCTCTTTCCACCCCAGATGCTCAGTGGAGATCCAGGAGATGCTTAGAATTCACCAAGAGCCATTCTTGTTCAGGCACCCACAACCATGCAACTTCACAAGAACATCCATGTCTGCCCTAAAAATTGTCCCAAGGGCAGCGCTCTGCCCTGTTTCCTGAGCTCCAGTCACACCAGCAGCTCAACCACTGGATTGCAGCCAGTGCAGGAGGATGAAGAGCCCTCACCCCCTTTCTGTCTGTCTGGGTTTACCCCGAAATGTCCAGCACACAAACACGTCCTGGTGGGCTCTGATGTTCAGCACCCAACTACATCTGATGGGCTCAGGAGAGCATCCCACAGATGGACTCACTGCTTCTCCCACAGCGGGTTTCCTGATAGCTCCACCAGCATGAGAACTGCTTTGCCTGCGAGGGAGGCAGGAGTTAATTAGAGGAAGAATCTGGAGAAAGGCAGATTTTGTCATGTAAATGATTCCTGTCATAGGACACATTCTAAATTTGGATTCTGAAGCTGGGGCTGAGCAGAACAATCTCTGCTGTAGCGTGGCAGCTGTCAAAGGTAGGGAGAAGCTTTGAATGCCTCCAGGAGTGATGGCTGGTGCCTTTTATTTCACTGTGGGGTACATTTCATCCCCTGAGCACATCGAGTGATTAGATATTGCTGGACAGGAATGATCCTATGAGACAGGCTCTATTATCCCCTCTTCTTTTAGCTAAGGTAGGAAAAAACCCCAAGTGCCTGTAGGCAATAAAAAGAGTTGTTATCAGGAACATGATTTGATCCAGGGATTTCCAAACTCCCAGGCCTGTTCTCCACCCATGAGCCAATCACAGCCTCTTTCTGTTTAATATTTTCTTTCTCTGTTGCTCAGTACCACACAGCATCACGACAGGAGGCAGTGCTCTCTGCTCAGCTCCACCTGGTAATTGTGCCTCTCACTGTGTTTTTCTTCTCATGCTGCACCACAAGAAACTTATTCCTTTAAAATAACAACTAAAAACTAAAAAAATCCCGTAGTTCTTAAAGCAACAAAGAAAGTTCCTGATAAGGATGCATCTTGTGTGTGGATGCGCCGATGCCTTGAAGGGTGGAGGCTCAGGCTTGCAGGTGAAGGTCTTGCGTGGCCTCAAGTTGCACCAGGGCAAGTTCAGATGGAACATGAGGAAAAATTTCTTCACTGCATGTGTTTTCAGGCAGTGGCAGAGGCTGCCCAGGGTGGAGTGGCTGAGTCCCCATCCCTGGAGGCGTTTAAAGGATGGGTAGATGAGGTGCTTAGGGATATGATTTAGTAGTGGACAAGTACGGCTGGACTTGATGGTCTCAAAGGTCTTTTCCAGCCTACTGATCTATGATTCTATGGCTCCGTAAGACTTCATTTCTATCTGGATTCCTAGGGGACTTGCGATCAATCTGCAATTTTTTCTCTTCCTTGCTGCTCCCCTTTGCTTGTTTGATTGCTTTCACTAAACTTTCAGCAATCCTGCACTTCTGATTTCTCCATCTCTCTACCAAATCCAGCCAAAGATGCCCAACAGGCTCACTAGCTGCAAGAGGTGTTGGAAAGGCAGGTACATGAGCATGAACTCAAATATGTGCTCGTGCATAAGCTTTGCTTCCTTGGGAAGCCAAGCTAAGAGGGAATAGTGAACATTTACTGGAAAATATCCTGCCGAATGCATAATACAGGTAATCTTCCAGTGGTTGGGAGAAGTGTGAAGATAACCAGAGCAGAGCGATAAAGTGCATCATTCATAAGCACCAGCTTCTTTAACAAATGTAGCTCCTTATTATGCTCATGAAATATACATGAAGAAATCACAATTTCTGATGGTGTTCAGCATTCACAATCACTCAGTTCAGTGGCTTAACTCTGCACGGACCAGGCACCACCACCACCACCACTCTGGAGCCGATCCCAGTTGGATGGGTTTGTTTTGGCTGGTAGGAAAGAATGGCTGCTCCTTGACTGACTGATTATTTAAACAGCTTCAGCCTTGATGTAAATCCCTTGGCTTTGAGTATTCTGGCTGTAAATTTGACATATAGTTTCTATATGCCTGTAAAACTTGACCTAGACCAGTAAAACTCTTAATGAACTGAAAAAATTAAACCAGTCAAACCTAGCAGGCCTCTTGGAACACGGAGAGGAATACGGGCAAAATACTTTTGGCACCATTTGCTGAAGGTCCTTCATTAGCTTTTCCTTTTGTGACCCATAGAGCGCTTCCATGGTGTATAAAATAAAACAGACCATCCTAATAAATCATTTTCAGGAATAAAACCACTGAGGAAGAGGTCCAAAAGTCAGACCGCTTGCTACGCCCTATATAGCAGCGACCCACCCTCCCCTGCCCTCTCCATCTGCAGCGTGCGAGGAGGAGCAATTAGGCAGCCTGGGGGATTATTCCCTGCCTGGGCCGAACGACACTTCAAGCTTGAAAAGTTCAGGTGTGAGCCCCGTTTCATAGGAAACTTGGCTTGGGTTCAGCCAACCAGCAGTGAATTGAACCTTAAGGTCAGGCTGAGTTTGCAAAGTGGAGAAACCCGGCGAGCGAGCAGCCTGAAATTGTGCCCTGAGCGTCCCGATCCTGTGGCAGTGGCCGAGCCACGTGCCGGGCTCCAGGACAGCGGGTCCTGGGCTCTGGCCCATCTCCCACTCAGAGTCATGGTCGTGATTTTGGAGATGTGATCCTGAGCTTGGCTCGCCTCCAGGATAGAGGAAATGACTCAAGTGACTCTGGCAGCAGCGGTGAAAAGGAAATAATAAAGAAATCCTTGAAAATAAAAGGCGCTATCATTAGCAGAGAGCTGAGCGCCTAGCAGAGTTTTTATGGGTTTTTCTGTAAGGTCCCTATCTTGGTTGAACAATCAAACCCAGAGAGAAGCGGCACATTGTTCATACTCTTCCTGTACCTGGGGACTGTGTGTATGGATCAGGGCTCCTCTGCGCAAGGACCTGTACAAATCCAGAGCAAAAGGACTGACTTTACCCCAACGGAGGCCTTTCCCTTCTGTGTTTTACGCAGGAGACAGCAGATGGAATCAGATTTAAGGACAGATAAACGAATATGAGATTTCAGTGACAAAGCCATCTGTCTAGCCGAAGTCACCCACTTCTGTAGTCTGCGAGGCTTGGATCCACCCACTTGTGTTGTACAGCCAGACTCCAAGCTCAGTAATTTTACTTATGGCTGGTTAGGTGTGATGTCTGCTTTACAAGGAGATGAATTGTGTCCTAGAGGTATAGACTTCTGGGTAATAATTGCAAATACAGGTCAGGGTACGGCTCTGTTTTTGTCATCTATAGTCAACATGTCCCAGGCAGATACTCAGCAATTTAGGAGGAAGTTTTTCACAGAAAGGGTCATTGGGCATTGGAATATGCTGCCCAGGGAGATGGTTGATTCGCCTCCCCTGGAGGTGTTTAAGGCACGAGTAGATGAGGTCCTTCGGGACATGGTTTAGTGTTTGATAGGAATAGTTGGACTCGATGATCCAATGGGTCTTTTCCAACCTGGTGATTCTATGATTCTATGATTCAATTCAGCTCTTTCCCCACTAGACGTAACTTGGGTTGGTGTCTTTGTTAATTTGTAGTTAGGGCTTAAGTGATGGGCAAGCAAAGGGGATCCTCAGGATGCCCTCATGAGTTGACACAACGGCAAAAGGACTGATCTTTCTCAGGACTTTCTGAGGTCTTCTCTCTTCTTCCCCACAGCCAACTGACCGGTATCTTGTCCTAGCTTAAAAGGCCCTGTAGTAGCACAGTTAAACGAGGCCTTTCATACTTTGGTGAGACGTGCTGTTCCAGCTGGAAGAGAGGTGAAGCTGCTTGCTGTGCTACAAGTCTGCTTTTTGGTTTTGCGTGCTTGGACATGAAGAACAGATTAGTCCCCTGCCCATTCATCCCAGAACAGTGTCTCCTTTCAGCTCCTACACGCTGGGAAATGGATGAATCATCTTGAATGCTCTTGGGAACACATGGACGAAAGTAGGAAACACCTTCTGATCTAGTGGGATGTGCCCCTGCCCATGGCAGGAAGGTTGAAACTGGATGATCTTTAAGGTCCCTTCCAACTTAAATGGCCTCAAGCTCTGCCAGGGGAGGTTTAGGCTGGATATTAGGAAAAAAAAATTCACAGAAAGGGTCATTGGGCATTGGAACAGGCTGCCCAGGGAGGTGGTTGAGTCACCTTCCCTGGAGGGGTTTAAGGGATGGGTGGAGGAGGCGCTGAGGGTCATGGTTTAGTGTTTGATAGGAATGGTTGGACTCGATGATCCTGTGGGTCTCTTCCAACCCGGTGATTCTATGATTCTATGACCTCAAACCATTCTATGATTCTACAACTCAGTGATTAGAAAAAAGCCATCCAAGAAGGTCCCGTTGCCTTTAGGTTAGGCTGGCTTTGTCAAGGAGCTTGTGTCTATGCATGAACCATACAAGTAAACTCTGGACCACAGACGGAACCCCTGGTGCCAGTCAGGCTGTTTCCCTTCCTCCTCATCCCTGCCACTCACAAATAGCTGGTGGACAAAATGAAGCTGCAATAAGTCCCTTATTTCTGCTTAGTTATACAAGTCTGCATCCTGCAGCCTGGTCCAGTGGGTGATAAGGGACAAAATCAACCACTTCTGCTGTTTTGTCCCACTGGATGGAGGGGGTTTCGTGTGCCAAAGGAACTTAGGTTTTGGCAGGGCTTTGTTTTCATACTGTTGATTTGAAACGTGAAGGCCACGTTGAATTTTGATGCTAGACATTGGCAGGAGCAGGTCTACCATCTGCCTGTGACAGTACAAGGCACGTGAAGGGAGCTGGGTCTGATTCTGGCAGAGCCTTAGAGGCTGAAGCCCAGGAAAGGTTTGCAGAAGCCAATCAGGAGCCTGTGCAGCATCTCAGTTGTACACTCAGGAAAGGCGTCAGCTCTGCTTCCAATGTGCTTCCTTTGCTGTCCTCCCACCCTCGTTCCTACAAGCTCCTCATCACGCTTTTTGCAGCACAGCTGACAATTCTCTCCTATATTTTCAGTCGGTGAGAGCTCTCTGCTCAAAGCACCAGCAAGAACTGTGTGACCAAAGGTACCTCTTAAGAGCTGTTTCTTCACTATTTACCTGCTTTTTGTGTGGTCTGCAAAGTATTTGAATTGGCAAAGGCACATTCACCCTCTGGGCCCCTGGGCTTTTTATGGAAAGTGCATCTAAAGCTCCAGGCTTTCAAAGCTGCGCTGCAGAGCTTCTTGCGGAGTCATTGCTGTCCTCTGCCACGTCGTCCCTGGCAGCTATCATCTCATTAAAATACAGGTTCCCGTTATCTCTGCCTCGGCCAGGAGTGTTACAGGTGCCTTACTAGTCCTGCACGTGTTTCTCCTGCAAATGCATCACTTTCCTTTGGTCTGGCTGATTTTCCAGCCCTTCCCACAGCCATTCATCGATTCTTTTAAGCAAATTGCAGAGCAAATGAACAGAGAGAAACAAACCAAACCGCAACCCCCAAACACAACAGACAACACAAAATAAAAACCCCAAGCCTCGTCAACCTGAATAGTTTAAAGCCAGAGAATGTATTAAAAATTTCCATCATGGAAATTTCCTAGCTCAGCATGGAGATTTCCCAGTACATTAGACTCTTCTGTTTTTCAAGGCTGCAAGCAAAGAATGGAAATTTCCAATTACTGCATCAAAGGCTGCTGCTCTCCTGACGGTCTGCTTAGCAGGGGTCATCTGCTCCTGTAGGACATTAAATAATTTAAGGGAGGGACAGGGAGGATTTGCTCAGCTGCATCGTTTCCTGTGTGAGGCACGAGGATTTCCTCTGGTGCTTGGTGGAAGGAAAGGAGCCTGGTGTCCCGAGCAGGAACTCAGGGGACAGGACTTGGTCGGATGCTTCTCCCCCATCCCAGCAGATCTGATGTGCAGAGGTGGGACCCAGGGGACCATGAGTGCCTTTGCCTTGACTGGAGCTCTCCAGCCCTCAATCCATCGCACAGTTGACTTCCTACCAGCAAGGCGTGCATGTAGAAAGCTCATCTCTACCCACGGATCTGGTGAGACTGCTCCTTGGATACTGTATTCGGTTCTGGGCCCCTCACCATAAGAAGGATGTTGAGGTTCTGGAGCGAGTCCAGAGAAGAGCAACGAAACTGGGGAAGGGGCTGGAGAACAGGCCTGATGAGGAACAGCTGAGAGAGCTGGGGGTGTTTGGCCTGGAGAAGAGGAGGCTGAGAGGAGACCTCATTGCTCTCTACAACTACCTGAAAGGAGGTTGTGGAGAGGACGGAGCTGGGCTCCTCTCCCAAGGGACAGGGGACAGGACACTGTCCTCAAGTTCCACCAGGGAAGGTTTAGGCTGGACATTAGGAAAAAAATTTCACAGAAAGGGTCATCGGGCACTGGAGCAGCCTACCCAAGGAGCGGGTTGATTCACCTTCCCTGGAGGTGTTTAAGGGATGGGTGGACAAGGTCCTGAGGGACATGGTTTAGTGTTTGATAGGAATGGTTGGACTCGATGATCCGCTGGATCTTTTCCAACCTGGTGATTCTATGATTCTATGACTCTACGATTTTTTATTCCTCCCATTGCACAAGAATGTGAGGAGACAGGAGGAAAGAATCTATGATTCTATGAATTTGCTGGAGCAGGAAGGAATCATCCTGTCCCCCCAGCTTTGTAGCTTCTTTCTGTCACTACCCTCTAACTGAACATTAAAGCTCTGTTATCCACTTCCAGTTGGGTTGTGTGAAGGAGTCAGAAAGGCAGGAGAACCAGTCCCAGCTTTCATCTCCTGGCTCTGCCATAGGTTTGCAGCATGGAGTGAGCTAAGCAGACCAAGCCTCAGTGTGGCGGTTGGTAAAGGTTGGTGATAGCTCCTACCAGGAAGGGCACCGTGGGACTTAATTTATCTGTGGATAGCTTTGGAGTTCCCGGCTGAAAGGGACTGTATAAAAGTGCAAAGTAATGCCATTACACAGTGATTTTCTTTAACAAGTCTCAGTGCTGCTAAATGAGAAATGTTCGGGATGATGCCATTAGTGGTAGCCAGCTCATCTACTTTGGCGAAAGAAGTGGGGAGAGAGGGAGGAGAAAAGAATACACATGAGTCCTGGGAGAATTCAGATTTGGACCTAATGTCTGATTTTTTTAAGGGCATGTCTTATCTGTGTTTGTAAATCTGCTTCAGGGCATTTATGGGAGCTCTCTCGTACTAATGCTTCTCCTGAACTCTGGTAGTTACAGCTCGTTTTTTGCGGGTCCCAGCTCATTACAGAGGTAATCATGTGAGGCAGTTTATTTCAAGGGGGAAACTAGATCTGAATGTTCTCCAAGCTGAAAACATCTCTTCTGAGCATGACTCTGCAGTAGTAACTGTCTGTACTTTTGCATCTTTTTGTGTCCAAGAAAGTCAGAACTTTTTGCAAAACAGTGTTCATATTTCCCTTATAATGAAGGGGATACAGAGAGAGAAAAAGTGGTCTCAAGTTTTCTTTGTGAATAATGGGTGAAAACATGACTAGGGGCTTTGACCTGAGGCATGTTGGCCCATACGCCTCCTATATATAGGGTCTGGCTAAGACAGTTAATTTTCCCCAGAGCAGTTCCCATAGTGCTGTGCTTTGTATCGACAGCTAGAAAGGTGTTGATAACACATCGATGTTTTGCCACTGCTGAGCAGTGCTCCACAGCATCAAGGCTGTCTCTCCAACAAGAACTTGGGAGCAGACATAGACAGGACACCTGACTCAAACTGACCAAAGGGATATTCCATACCAGATGATAACTGCCCAGCAATAAAAGCTAAGAGAAAAAAGCGGGGGGGAGGGGGGGGTATGACATTTTTCTTATGTTTTTATTATGATGTTTGTCTTCAGGAGCACCCCTTAGGTCTACAGCAGCCTTACTTCCTAGGAAGTAGCTGGACATCACTGAGAAGTAGAGAATAATCTTTTGTTCCCCTTTGCCAGCTCACAGCCTTACTGTCATAGAATCATAGAACAACCAGGTTGGAAGAGACCCAACAGATTATCGAGTCCAATCATTCCTATCAAACACTAAACCATGCCCCTCAGTACCTCGTCCACCCGTCCCTTAAACACCTCAAGGGAAGGTGAATCAACCACCTCCCTGGGTAGCCTGTTCCACTGCCCAATGACCCTTTCTGTTTAAAAAATTTTTCCTAGTGTCTAGCCTAAATCTCCCCTGCCAGAGCTTGAGGTCATTCCCCCTCGTCCTGTCCCCTGTCACTTGGAAGAAGAGGCCAGCTCCCTCCACTCCACAGCCTCCCTTCAGGTAGTTGTAGAGAGCAATGAGGTCTCCTCTCAGCCTCCTCTTCTCCAGGCTCTCAGCCGTTCCTCATAGGGCCTGTTCTCCAGCCCCTTCACCAGCTTCTTTACTCTTCTCTGGACTCGCTCCAGAGCCTCAA
>WAAB01024688.1:8444-27866 GCA_013389865.1 Piaya cayana
TGTCAGAGGCTGCCCAGGGAGGTGGTTGATTCACCTTCCCTGGAGGTGTTTAAGGCGCAGGTGGATGAGGTGCTGAGGGACATGGTTAAGTGTTTGATGGGAATGGTTGGATTTGATGATCCAGTGGGTCTTATCCAACCTCATGATTCTATGATTTTATGACCATGCCACACAGCTTGGTGTCACCAGCAAACTTGCTGAGGTGCCCTCAATCCCACTCTCCAAGTTCATGACACAGATCATAGAATCATAGAATCACCAGATGAATCATTGAGCCCAACCATTCCCATCAATCACTAACCATGTCCCTCAGCACTTTGTCCACCCGTGCCTTAAACACCTCCAGGGAAGGTGAATCAACCTGGGCAGCCTCTGACAGTGCCCAATGACCCTTTCTGTGAAATTTTTTTTTCCTGATGTCCCATCTGAACCTCCCTTGGTGGAGCTTGAGGCCTTTGCCCACTGACCTCCTGCAGGGAACCTTTGGGAGCCTGGTTCCATCCCATCTGTGATGCCCCATTAGGTAGCTGAGGGTAGCAGTTCATGTGCCCCTTTGGGCTTATTTTCTCTGGGGTAAGAAGCTCTGTTTTCTCAGTGTCTCCCTGTGTACCATCTGCTTCAACTTTCTTGACGACTTTTCAATAGCAGCAGCCTCAGGAGAAGGAGAGGAGGAGGGACAGATGAACAACTGGGGCAACTGGTGTTTCTGGGAGCAGTCTGGGCTTGTGTTGGGGCACGGTGGCAGGCGACCAGAGACCAGTGTTGAGGATCGTAGCCAAGGTGTGTGCTCTGCGAGCTCGCAGGAGGTTTGGATGCCTTGAGGACAGCTGGCAAGGAAGGACATGAGGAGAGAAAGCACTGTTGAATTAGAGAGGTGGAGGCTGGGGGCAGACCTTGCAAACCAACAGGATTAGGAGGAAACACATTGTCACTGGGAATTAAAATGATTAAAAATGATGATGTTAACTGGACTGAGCTGGGAAAGCAGAGCAGAGGATCCAAGGGGCTGATGCTCAGTGTGTTGCTGTTAGTAATGAGATGACTGATTCCTGGCAAGGAATGGGGTGAGCTTTTTCATGGATACAGGAACTCTTCATGGATACAGAAACTTGTATTCCTCTCCAGGTGTTCCTCCCAAAAGTCTGGTCTTGCTCAGCAGGACTGGCTTCAGTGGTGGCTGAGCTTCAGGGGAGGCCAGGAAGCAGCATTCCCAACACTGCAAAGATCTTAGCATCCTCTTTGCTTTTCTACACATGCCACTTCCCCAACACAAATGGAGAAGGGGCTGATGCGGTCGCCCATCATTGCTCTGCTCAGAGCTGGGACCTCAGGTTGCTTGGAGCGATGAGCGGGACAGTGGTGTCCAGGCAGCAGAGGTATCTCAGCTTGCAGGAGTGGTGGAGCATGGTTAGCCTTGCTGGGAATGCCAGGCCAGACCAGCCAGCCTGGTGTGGTATAGGATGCTGTTTGTGGAAGGGATGCATGGAAGAGTGCAATGAACATCCAGAGCAAAGGCTTGAAGATGACTTTTACGCTTCCTCAGAACAAACTCCCATCTGACAGGACAAGAGGAAATGGCCTCACGCTCTGCCACGGTTGGTTCAGGCTCGACATAAGGTAAAAAATTTTCACAGAAAGGGTCGTTAGGCACTGGAAGAGGCTTCCCAGGGAGGGGGTTGAGTCGCCTTCCCTGGAGGGGTTTAAGGGATGGATGGATGAGGTGCTGAGGGACATGGTTTAGTGTTTGATAGGAATGGTTGGACTCGATGATCTGGTGGGTCTCTTCCAACCTAGTGATTCTATTCTACGAACAAGTTAGGCTCTTGAATGTGGGTGTGAGGGCTGCTGTCTCCACTAAACACCTCTTTCCCGTGCTCTGGGCTGTTCATTTGTAGCTGGGGATGGCAGTGTTGGTGGTCATCTGTGTGCTGCTCTGCAGAGATCACACCTCTGCTGCTCTCTAGCAGCCACGCTTCAAGTTCCTCTGATTTCATGTCATGGTTTCAGCAGCACCTGGGATGTTTGGGCTGGTAATGCTGGTTTGTGTTTGACGGCTTCAGCCTTCACCTCACTGGAGCTCCCCTCTTTCAGCTCAAAACCATTTCCCCTCATCCTATCCCTGCCCTCCCTGATCCAGAGCACCTCCACACCCCCACAGCTTTCCTGGAGCCCCTTTCAGTTCTGGAATGAGCCTCCTCACTCTGCTTTAGGGCTGCCCATTAATGGGAAAGCAGAGGGAGAAAAAAAAAACCTGTGAGAGAAGCCCTAGAGCTCTGTGAAAGAACGAGCAGCAATCTGTTGTGAGAGTGAAAAAGCCAGTGGCTTGCTGGTAGGGGGTGTGTTTGCACTGAAAGGCACCACAGATGAGAGAAATCCTCAAGCCAAAACTGCTCTTAGGCTGCCAAGCTGATCAAATCCAGCCTTGCCTTAGCAAAGTCAAACTGGATCCGTGCTGTTAGATTGCACCTGGATCCCCATGGGCTTGTGACCCACCAGATAATGTGACTCTGGTCCATGTCCCCTGCCTAAGATCTCATCTCAGTCTCCCCTCTTGCAGCTCAAAACTGTTACGCCTCATCCTGTCCCTGCCCTCCCTGATCCAGAGCCCCTCCCCAGCTTTCCTGGAGCCCCTTTCAGCACTGGAAGCTGCTCTAAGGTCTCCCCAGAGCCTTGTGTTCTCCAGGCTGAACAACCCCAACTCTCTCAGCCTTTTGGTTCTGCATCCCACACGATCAGCACGAATCAGTGGCTCTGTCTGTACCAGCAGACTTGGAATGATTTCACTGTCCCGCAGGGATGCAGAAGCCACAGTGCCACGTCTGGGAGTGCAGGAAACACCCTGCTGGAAAGACCCTTGCTCCCAGCTCCCCAAACCCCCTCCCCACCTGCAGCCTCATGACTTTCTGCCCTCCTTCTCCCCAGAGACTGCCCAGCCTCTCCTTGTGTCAGCAGGGTGCAATGAAACCAGCTCTACTCAAAATCCACCTCTGCAGAGATGCTGTCTGCACACACTTGAGCACAAAACATCTCTGCAAGGAGAGGCTGAGCCTGGAGGAGGTGCTGGAAGCAGCCCTGAGAAGCCAGGGATGCCCCAGCAGGCAGACCAGCACCTCCTTTAAGACTTCCCTACCACCTTCCTCCTACCAGTGAGAAATGACAACGTGCAAGAGGCAATTATTGGGCACCAGCTGCATCTGTCCAGCTCTGGCTCGAGCCTGGGAATGATGTTGGCTGACAATGAGCCTCCTCACCTCGGCTTTAGGGCTGCCCATTAATGGGAAAGCAGAGGGAGAAAAGAAAAAAAAAAGCTGTGAGAGAAGCCCAAGAGCTCTGTGAGAGAACCAGTAGCAATCTGTTGTGCTATAGATCACCCAGTTCCCCCTTGGAACATAAAACCAAAAATTAAAACCATTTACAAGCCAAGTCACCTCCTGGTAATTTATAGCCCTTGGCTGATATTATATTGGGAGCAGCTGGGCAGAGGAGTTCAGGGTTGAAGCACAGGAGTGGACATTGTTCTCTCCACCTTTCCTCCTTCCTGTAGTGTTTTAACTTGCGAAAGGTTCATTCAGATCAACCGCCAGGTTCCCATCGTTCACACTATTCAGAGGACTCCTTCCTGCTGAAAAGGTTTGTGAGAGGACTCTTAAAGTCATTTTAAGCTGCATGGTTGCAGCTTGCTGCGAGGACCCTGTTTGCTTTGACAGCTGGGAGATGTTTGGATCAAATCTGCTCCTGATTCCTCTGAATGATGTGAGGATCTCATTCCAGGCTGCCAGGGTGCTGCTTTGGTGGCTCTGGCTGGAAGAACCACCAGGAACCAGAGGCTGATTTACTGATTGGTCTCTACTCTGAGAATGGGGGCATCTCTAACAGCAAAGCAGAGATTAGGGAAAACAGCTTTACTCTGACCCTCTCTCTGAGTCCAGAACTGCTGTGTTCCCACCCACGGGGTCTTCTGGAAAACTTAACTCTGGTCCTGAATCTTGTTTAGATAATTTGCCCAGTGCAAGGGTGGAGCAGATGCACAGAACAGCATCCAGACCTTCTGCTGAGGAACAGAATAGGATCACAGAACAGTTTGGCTTGGATAGGACCTGAAAGCCCATCTAATTCCACTCCTTGCCATGGGCAGGGACACCTCCCACTGCATCAGGAGCTCCAAGCCCCATCCAACCTGCCCTTGAACCCCTCCAGGGATGGGGCAGCCACCACTGCTCTGGGCAACCTGGGCCAGGGCCTCCCCACCCTCACACCAAAACATTTCTCCCTAAGATCTCCTCTCAATCTCCCCTCTTGCAGCTGAAAACCATCCCCCTCATCCTCTCCCTGCCCTCCCTGATCCAGGGCCCCTCCCCAGTTTTCCTGGAGCCCCTTTCAGGACTGGGGGTTGCATAGGACAGTGTTTCTCTTAGTTCCATGAATAAAGTACCAATCTGGGGTTTGGGACATTTGGGCCTCAGCCTTGCACCCATCCCAAATTTCCTGTATGAGGTCACCTGTCCCGGAGCCCTGAGTGTCACTGCTTCATGTCCCATGAGGAGTCACTCTGCCTTTGGTGGGATTGCTCTGTGCCTCAGGATGCCTGGAGTCATTGAGCAATAGAATCGCACAATGCTCTGGGTTGGAAGAGACCTTTCCAGGTCATCCAGTCTAACCCTTGTGGTAATCTTTCCTCCTGCCCCAGACCATCTACGGACTGGGACACACTGGTGGTTATGGAGTTAGTCTGGTCAGCCCAAAGAGGAGCAAACCAGAACATCCAAAAGCAGCCATTGGCACATCAGACATGGCTGTGGATGCTTTCTTTCTCACTTATTTTAAAATGAAAAGTGCAAATAATGTGTTTTTCTCCCAGGAGTTGTTGCTGCTGAAGCCGTCACCCCCAGCAGTGATGAGCGTCTCGTGGGAGAGTTTGGCGGAGAGGCAGCAAAGCAGAAAACCCAGAGATGTCACGGTGCAGAGGAAGGTGGCACGGCTCATGCATCACAGTCTGGGATGTCACTAGTCTCATTGAGATAAATGGGGAGGTGGCCCCTGGAGAACTTTGAAGTCACTTCTATTTAGTGGTTTGCAGGACCTGGCCTGAGACAGGTCAGCAGGAGACAAATCGCTCCAGGGTAGTTGCAGCTCAGCTCCTCCTGGACAGATGAACCTGTCCCACTCCGTGACCTGGCTGGGAAGGGACTGCACTGACCTTGCAGGTAGAGAAATGAGCTGAAGCAGCCCTGGGTGCTGTGCTGGAGGGGCAGAGCATGTGCCTGGGGACAGTGTCCCCTCTCGGATCACAAGAGTGAAGATGGAGGTGTGTGATGAACAGGAGATCACATACGCGTGAGCTGTGACAAGTGGTGACATAGCAGGGTCTCTTTGGAGAGGTTTGTTGAGGGCACGGCAGGTGGGGGATGGCCGGACTCTGCTCTGCTCCAGGAAGATCCTCTCAGCATGTGCTCTGGGCACTTCATGGAGCTCTTCAAAGATGGGAAGTGTCTAAAGTTTTTAAGAGCATAAAAATCAAGACAGACCAGGGGAAGATGACAGGCAGGGTGAAAGGACCGGGTGACCGCTGCTCCAAATGGGTGATACATCAATTGTTTCTCAGCAAAATGGGTGTGCAGGGAGGGAGAGGAAATGTCAAGGCATAAAGGGAATGCGACGAAGAAGAATGGGGCTTTTAACCTGCAGTGAAGTGCCCGGGGAAGCCTGTTGACAGAGAGATGTGTCAGGCCATGGAAGATTACCCAGGGAAGCACTGGAGATCCCGTGGGGGACACTCAAAATTAGATTAGAGAAAAACACTCTGGACACGGTGAGGCTTCCAGCAGGGCCGGGAGGAGGGCGGGGGGTGGGGGAGCTGGGCTCCTTCCAGCCTCAGTCACTGCTAGTTGCCTCCAGTTGGAAGTGGGTTTTCTATTTGAGCAGTTTTAACATTATTTTAGATTGTGAAAGACCGATCTCTTTCATCTTTGGACAGAGCTCAGAGATTCTCCACTTCACAGAGAAACTCATGAGCTTAAGAGCTGCCTATCCCCCAGGAAGGAGGTTTCTTAAACATGAAGGAGAGAAAGTCCAAGCTAGTGGAGGATTCCCAGGGGAAGGGAGATGTCACTTCCCCAGCCTCGAGGGAACGGATCCATCCAGATCCTGCCAACGCGTGGACCTGGGCTGCGTTTAAGACCTGCTTTTCGCTGTGCCTCCTTTGATTTGACTAATTGGCCAGCGAGCTGCAGGGAGACCCAAGTGCCGTGTTAAAAGGATGAGATGAAATAAGAGTGCAGAATAAATCATGAGCCAATTTCCAGCATTTTCTTGGCTGAAATGGAATGGCTAATCATTTTGATGGCAGAATTAACATAATTACCCACTGGCCCAGGCCAGGCTGAGCAGTGAGAAAAACAGGCTGCTGTTTCAAAAGGAGATGTTTATAGAAGTGATTGAGTGAGTCGTGGGACTCGGATCTGGATAAGAGATGGGTTTAGGCTTGGGGAGCCACGACTGCTGCACGGGACCTGGGCGCCCCGTCTGCTCTGTGTGGCTGCTGCTCCTTCAAAAGAGCTGCATAAGGAGGATTTTCCATTCAATATTTCCACTTTTACGTCTGAGATTCAGTGAGTGATGACTGAAACCAGAAGGAATTTGGAAACCAGAAGAAAACCACAAGAAAGTTGACAATGTCGTGTTGTCCTCAATGTGCTATGGCCTGAAGTTGTACCAGGGGAGGTTTAGGTTGGCTATAAGGAAGAATTGCTTTACTGACAGAGTGGTGAAACCCTGGCAGAGGCTGCCCAGGGCAGTGGGGGAGTCTCCATCCCTGGAGGGGTTCCAAAACCATGTGGCCGTGGCACTTAGGGACAGGGTTTAGCAGGCACAGTGGGTTTGGGATGATGGTTAGACTGGATGAGCTTGGAGAGCTTTTCCAACCTTACTGATTCTATGACTCAGTAGCACAGCAGGACTTCAGACCGTTGCTTACACCCTGAACAGCTGAAGAAATCAAAGCTAGAAAACTTTCTTGAAGAACCCAATCTTACAGCAAATTTGCACCTACATCTCCTGATTTCAGCAATGTTTAACCGGATTTTACTTCAAGCAGGTTCTATTTTGTGTCCCTCTTTCATGATGTCATGTTCCTATTATTTTTAACTTTTATGCAAAAATAAACGCCATAAAGACAATTTAGTGATTATAATTGCTTTTGACATCATAGAGTGTCTTGAGTTGGAAGGGATCCACAAGGACCATTGAGTCCAACTTCTGTCTCTGCACAGGATGACTCCAACATGAACAGGGTGGGGTTGAGGGCTCTGTGGGACTTTGGGGGTGTTTGTAGGACTTTGACTTCTCTGACTTGGGCAGATTTATGTTGCATGAGGCTTAAGTATTTAATTAGGCTCCATCTTGAGATCTGCAGCTCAAATTGATAGGAATAAATCCCACATTCCTTCTCACCCAGGTTTTCAGCGTTGTATACTTTATAATGAAATCTTAATCTGCATTTTGTGTCTTTACAGATCTCACATCAGAGCATCTGTCTCCTGCAAGCGGCTGAACCAGGTTTACAGATCTGTAAACTCCTTTCTTTCAGGCAGTAGGACACCATGTGAACAGGTACAGGGACTCCTGGTTTCAACTCCCTTCCCAACAAGAGAAGGCTGTGGGGAGATCTCAGAGCAGCTTCCAGCACTGAAAGGGGCTCCAGGAAAGCTGGAGAGGGGCTCTGGATCAGGGTGGGTAGGGACAGGACAAGGGGTAACAGTTTTGAGCTGCAAGAGGGAAGATTGAGATGAGATTTTAGGAAGAAATATTTTACTGTGAGGGTGGGGAGTCCCTGGCCCAGGTTTCCCAGAGCAGTGGTGGCTGCCCCATCCCTGGAGGGGTTCAAGGGCAGGTTGGATGGGGCTTGGAGCCCCTGATCCAGCGGGAGGTGTCCCTGCCCATGGCAGGGGTGGAATTAGATGGGCTTTGACATTCCTTCCAACCCAAACCATGCTATGATTCCATGAGTTTTCATGATGGTTTCAGCCCCTTCTGTTCGTTGTTTCCTTGCTACACTGAGACTGTCTAAGTCAGGGTAGCTATAGTCTACCTGGCTTCTTGATTCTTTTGTCTCGTTGCCCAGCTATAGTCTTAGGGCTGAAAATGTCCCCAGGAGTGTTTGGGGGTTTTAGGGCAGCTCCCGAGATGCTAGGAATCGGTCCAGCTGAGCCATGAGAGCCCTGTTTCTCTGATCCTACAGTTACGTTTGCAAGAAATTCTCATATTTCTTGGGAAAAAAAAATCTGATCAGTAAGGCAGAAACCTTTTAATGACAACCTGAGTTAATGCAGTGACAGAGCCTCCAGCCACCCGCGTTTCCTATGAGGTTATTGATTGTAGAACAACACTTGTATATTGTGTTAACATCGTTCAGAAGGAGGACAATCCTTGTTTACTTGTTTTGTTAACATTGGAAGACTCCAGGGCCTTCCCACACACATTCATTTGCATGTTTCTTCCAATGAAAAGTAATAAAATATTAATATCATTAAAGGAAGGGGGGAAAGAAAGAGGCCTTGGACTGCTCCTTTGATTGAGTGAGTGGGTGAGCTGCATGTTCTCCAGCAGAAGAGCAAGGGAGGATGGAGGGTAGAGGGTGCACACAAATTTTAACCTGTTTCCCTAGCCTTAGTGACTGCGGCAAAAACTCTCACAGCATCCTGCAGCATCTCACCAGCAGATCTGGATGAAACAGCACAATGTTTTGCAAAGATTCTCCTTCCCTGAGCCACAGGTCAAGATTCTGGTTGTCAGAGGTGGAAGAAAACACCTGAAAGTGGGTCTCTGGAGCCTCTTTGGTGCCTGCTGACCTCTCCTCATCATTGAATCATAGAGTGGGTTGGGTTGCAAGCGACCATGAGTATCATCTGGTCCAACTCCCCTGCAGTGAGCGCTGACATCTTCAACCAGATCAGGTCCAACTAGATCCTCCTTCTCTCTCATTCTGTTTCTCACCCAAAAGGAAGGCGTTGGCCCTGTTTTGCACCCTGCAGCAAGGCATCAACTAGTGGTGGCACCCACCTACTTGGCAGCAGGAAGGTCCACGGGCTTGTGATCGCTCCATGCCGACGTGCAGGGTCCTGAACTGACCTTACTGCCCACTGGACGACCTGCTTTGCTTTCCTTGGTGAGGAGCAGAAGCACCCTGGCCTCCACGAGCTGGAGTCGTGGGATAATCTGGATGTATAGCCAGCCACTGAGGCCATGTATATTTTATGAGCCCTGTTAAAGGATTTTTAGAAGTGCTCTCCCCACAGACATGACAATGACTTCTTTGTTTATAATTTTTCCCCCCTTTCCTGTTGACACTTATCACTAACTCTCTGCTCCTTAATGGCACCTTTGGGGAGCTCCAGGGAAGATTGATTTATTTATTTACTTGCTCCAGACAGGAGAAAAGCACCCTTCCTCCCTGCCACCATCACGAGCAGTCACAGGTCTCAAGGTCCATCTACACAGGAGTCTTCTCCAGGGCAGTGACTCCGGGTTGTGGTCAGCCGACAGAAGAAGGATCTGGATCCATCCTTCCATCTCCAGGCAATACCCCCCTCTCTGCACTTCAGGAGGGTTGGAAACTCTGCGTGTCTTCCCGGAGCCTTTCTCCTTCTGCAGGGCTTTGCCAGTGAGAGGAAGGAGCAGCGAGGTCCAGGGGACCTGGGGGGAGGAGTGAGCTACTCGTAATATTAATGTTGATGTTAATGTAGCACCCGAGCATCCCGTTTCGCTCAGCCAGGCTCTTGTTGACGTGACCTACTTTGCTAGAGATAGACTCATGCACTTAGTGCTGTGTGCGTGTGAGCGTGTCAGCTCACGTCCTCTTCGAACACGTCCTTCTCTCTTGCCAGGTTCCCTTTCAGCCCACACTCTGTCCATCACCTTGGTGCAATCCACTGGGTTGTGCTCTCATGCTCTGAGGTTCAGCACGACATCAACCCAAAAGTATGTTGAGGGGACCATCATCCTCAAGCTACCTAGGAAGCTCATAGGAAGCTGCTGTCCATGTTATACAATGACGGAATGGGTTGGGTTAGCAGGGACTTTAAAGGTCACCCAGTTCCAACCTCTTCCTATCTCCTGTTACTCAGGAGAAGAGCCAAGCACCCACCTTGCTCCAACCTCCATTTAGGGAGCTCCAGAAAGCGATGAGGTCTTCCCTCAACCTCCTATTCTCCAGCCCCAGGTCCTTCAGCCACCCATATAACCCCTGACCCTTCCAGACCCTTCCCCAGCTCTGTTTCTCTCCTCTGGACATGCTCCAGCTCCTCAACATCTTTCTTGTACTGAGGGGACCAAAACTGAACCCAGTATTCAAGGTGTCCTCTGTCTCACACAACCTTGAGCACAGTCAGCTGGGCTTGGAACTTGATTCCAGGAGAAAAATTGCCTCTTCAAAAAGAATTTAGAAGTAATCTTTGAAGATGGCAGACAGCAAACTCCATCAGCTTTCTGAGGAAAGTGTTACAACTTTAATTGTGTGATGAAAAAGAACCAAGAGCTGAAACTTGCTGATGTAGATTCCCAGGCTTCTACCACAGATCCAGTGCCCCAGTGTCACTCAAAATCTTCCTCCTTGCGAGGTCACGCGTGTCAATCTGCTCAGGAAGGCTGGTGGTCTGGACCTCTCTGGCCTCCCGCTGATGCTCCCCAGCTGACACAGGCTCCCCAAGTCTCGTGTAATGTAATGCAATTAGAGGGAAGCAGAGCCCGTCCCAGCCCCATGCTCTTCCCAGCTGAGGTTTCTTCTTGTCCAGGCTGCTCAGGCTGCTGAGTGGCAGAAAACTCTCCTTCCTCCGTGCATTAATTTGCACTTGGTTCTGTTGCCGGCCCTTCTGCCAAGCCAACCCGTAGTGCTTTTTAATTGACTGGAAGGAGCCAGCTGAGTTGATGAAGGGCTCTCCAGAGCCCCAATCTTGCCTTCGTAGCCTTCTCAGCCACCGGTAGGTAGAGCAGCAGAAAACCAAGATGGGGAATTGAGCTGGCTCTTGTCTGTGAATGCTCCTGTACCTCTGGGAACAGATTTTCCAGTCTGTATCTTCATCCCTCTAACTGGAAGGGAGTCTCCCTTCCTCGCTGCTGTGAGATGTGTCACAAGTTAACCAGTTACTGTTCCCAAATGTCCTTCCCCTTCCTGGTGTACTGCACTTCGACAGTGAGGTATGGTCAGCCCAGGACAACAGGTTACACCAGCTGAGCCAGATCTTAGTATTCCTGAACTCACACCGAACCTCCACATCTGTCTCTGGCCCCAAACTTGTCCCTGGCCACAGGAGCCAGGAGATGTTAGTGCAGAGACCTGCCACGTACCCAGCCCTCAGAACCCCCAGGGAGCTCATCCACGATCCTCAAGCCTTGCTTTCACTTATGGACCTTTTTCCTCCTCTCCCCAAGACCCTGTTTTGGGGACCTGAGGTCGTCCCACTGCCTGAAGAAATAGGCGAGAGCTTCTGGTACTGGGGTCAAGACCACAGACACAGGGTTAGACCCAAACTTGGGTCTTGTGCATTCAAAACCCCACTCTCTACGTGACATCCAACAGTCTGATTTCCGTGCCCTTGGTGCTTGGGCCACATACCAACCTATCCCAGGGTGACAAACCAAGCCTTGTTGCAGATGTGGCCCTGGTGGCACTGAAGCAGAAGACTGTGGACGATTGCCCTCTTCTCTTTCTCTGCTTCCAAAGGAGCACAAGGCCATTACATCCTGCAAAGAATAAAGGCAAGAGGCATCCCAGCCAAGCCCTGGTCAGGTTTTCTGTGCATGTTTAACCCTGCAGACTGTGTTGCCAACCCAAGGAGGCTGGAGAAATGGCTGCACCTGAGCCCTGCCTGCTTCTGCGTGCGCCTGCGTGTGGCTGCGCGCACGCCATGCACAGAAAGTTCTGCAGCGCTGCTAATGGCACGGGGAAAAGCCATTAAAGGAGGAAGAGTTGAGGTTACAATATCGTGCTGAAAAGTTTATTGCTGCCTGTAGAGACATCAGGTCTATAGTTCCAGGATTACTCAGTGCTTAATGCCGAGCGCCTGCACATTAGTTTTGCCGGGAAAGCCATTAGGGGTTCTTCCAAAATGGAAAAATTAAAGGGCTTCCCTTTAAAAGAGAAAGGCTCCAAACTGAGCCCTGGAACCCAAACTGAAGCAGCCAACATGGGAGGATAAGCAGCACTCTGGAGCCTGGGGGGCAGTCCCGCTGTCTGAGCTGTGGATGGAGCAGCCGCTGCAGCTGCAGTTGTGGGAAGTAACATTCATACCCACTCCCTTCCTCTTTTAGGGCCTCCTAAGGCTCAGCTACGTGGGGATAAAATACCAATTTATCTGAAGTTTGGGTACACAGCAGATAGATTTGCTTGGGAAATTCTCCCTGTTTTACTGGCAAAAAGAAGCTCAGCTCCAAAGAGACTTGCTCAAAGCCTTGCTCTTCGTCTATTTTCTACACACAAGGATGAGCAGCCAGGGCTTTGGAGTCCCAGCCTTACATCCAGGCCGTTGGGCCACCCTTTTCCCAGCATTTAGTGTACAACTGGGAACACTATTAGTGCCTGAAATAGCTGCAGACTGGATGGTGTGGCAGCAATGATTTGGGGAAGTATTTCAGTCCGAAGCCAGGTGGTTCAGCTCACTTCTTGCTCCTGTTCTGGCACCCAACTCCTATCTGAAATCAATGAGAGGAAGGTGCCAAGATGCAAGTTAGACTCAGTGTCTCTTTGCAACTAGTAGATACTATAACTTTACAGAGGCTCTGCCTGGAAACCAAGGGGAGTGTGGAGCAGCAGTTTTGTGCTCTTCTTGGTAAGTTATTAAACTGCTTGTTCAACAGAAACAGCTCAAGACTCTACCTTGTGTCAGTCAGGGATGGCTTGGCTGCTCTTCCTGCTCCAGGAGTGATGAGGTGGGTGAGGGCCGGGGGTACAGGTGCTCCTAGATGGGGGTTCATGCCAACCTGTGGTGGGGAACAGCAGCAGGGACGAACTTGCCATGGGAGCTTTGTCTATTCAGCAATATCAGATCTTTCACCAAGAAATACCATCTGCACAGGGGTGCTCAGTTGTGGGCCCCTCAGCACAAGAAGGATGTTGAGGCTGTGGAGCGAGTCCAGAGAAGAGCAACGAAGCTGGGGAAGGGGCTGGAGAACAGGCCTGATGAGGAACGGCTGAGAGAGCTGGGGGTGTTTATTGTGGAGAAGAGGAGTCTGAGGGGAGACCTCATTGCTCTCTGCAACTACCTGAGAGGAGGTTGTGGAAAGGAGGGAGATGGGGTCTTCTCCCAAGTGACGGGGCAGGATGAGAGGGAATGGCCTCAAGCTCCACCAGGGGAGGTTCAGGCTGGACATTAGGAAAAAAATATTCACAGAAAGGGTGATTGGCAGAGGCTGCCCAGGGAGGGGGTTGATTCACCTTCCCTGGAGGGCTTTAAGGGATGGGCGGACGAGGTGCTGAGGGACATGGTTTAGTGTTCGATAGGAATGGTTGGACTCAATGATCTGGTGGGTCTGGTTGTTCTATGATTCTATGATTCTATGCAGCCTCTTGGAAGACCTGACCTGGCTGATGGGTGGGACTTGTTGGATCCTGGTATGTGCTGCCTTTAGCTGCAGGGTGGGGAAGACAGATGTAGCCCAGCTGTGCGCTGCACTGCAGCTGTTGTAGGCGCTGGTTAAGTAGTGCTTATGCTCAGGATTAAGAAAGAAGCTTGAGGCTATTCTTGTTTTGCAGTCAGATCACGAGATACCCAGAGAATTCTCTCACTTAGTTTCTATTCCATTTCAATGTGTTCTCTTTTCCTCCAAAGAAACCTCATTGCCCTTGGTGCTGCTTCAATCCCTCTTTAGAAAGTCAGAGCCAAAAAGTGAATTCGCATGTATGTCGTCACCAACAGATGCCAACCTAGAGCAACGAGGCTGGAGAAGGGTGTGGAGCACAGGACCTACAAGGGGCAGCTGAGGGACCTGGGGCTGTTTAGCGTGGAGAAGAGGAGGCTGAGGGGAGACCTTATTGCTCTCTGCAGCTCCCGGAAAGGAGGCTGGAGTGAGGTGGCTGCAGTAGAAGTTGAAAGTGATCTATGTGAATTCATGCACCTGCTGAGCTCTATCCTTCAACCTGCTGTCCTGACCATTTGGTGGTCTCATATATTTATTGGAGATTACACACATACTTTGATAGGTTTTCTGGTCTCCAGCACCAAGCAACCAGATGTGGGAACCAGATCACTGCTCTCATTTCTCATAGCCATCTGGGCATTCCTGGGGCTGGATCTTCATCTAATACCCAGGGAGCTCCAACTGTCTGTAGCAACCAGGAATCAGTCCTTCTGGTTCAGTTTTTGGCACAGTTACTGCACCAGGAATATTGCCTGCAGTGGGACTGGAAAGACTGGGATAGGTAAGTCAAGAGTGAGGATTTATTTGGAACAGCAAGTCAAAACGAAGGAAGAAAGCAGAAAGAGGGAAGACTGAGACAAGATCTTAGGGAGAAATGTTTTGCTGTGAGGGTGGGGAGGCCCTGGTGCAGGCTGCCCAGAGCAGTGGTGGCTGCCCCATCCCTGGAGGGGTTCAAGGTCAGGTTGGATGGGGCTTGGAGCCCCTGATGCAGTGGGAGGTGTCCCTGCCCATGGCAGGGGTGGGACTGGATGGGCTTTCAGGTCACTTCCAACCCAAACCAACCTGTGATTCTATGATTCTATAAGAAGAAGAGAGAGGAGAACAGCACAGGTAAGGAAAGCCCAGGCAGCAGCAAAGCCATGAACACCCTCCAGTGCAGAGATAAAGGAGGGCTCGTGGGGCAGTGCTGATGAGCATCACATGGGCCAGCTCCACTGCTTGGAGGTTGCTTGGACGGTTGCACACATTTTCATGCCTGAGAGTGTGCAGAATGCCTGGCACCCTTGGGTGGCCTGTGAGAGGGCAGCCAGAACTCAGCACTGCCATTCCCCTGCAGAGCAGCCCGGGAGTCTCCTGCTCCAGCTGCTGAGGAGCAGGAATTTTTAAATCCCTGTCTAAAAGGCAGGGGTTCAAAACCTCCTCTGTTATCTTCCCCTGTGGCTTCCCTCTCTTTCACCCTGTCTCAATAAGCAGGGTACCCTGAAAGGCTGCACTGAACTTACTGTAGAGGTCTTCTGGAGGCACCAGCACCAACCAAATCTCCTTCAGCATGGGAAGAGCTCACACTCAAAGCCAAGCAGGGTAGATGCTTACCTGAACCTGGGTCTCAATCTCTCCACGAACCGCCTGCAGCATCTTTAGGTGGAATTAGAAGAGAGAGAAACTTGCTGTGCCAAAAGTTAGTAGAAAATGGGAGACAGCAGAAGACAGATGGGCAAGGCTCGCAGCTTAAGGGAAAGCAGTGGAGCTTTAGGAGAGGAGAGAGGAGTATTCTAACCTTGGGGAGCTGTGAATTTCCTTGCAAAAATAGGTCATTTTGTAAAGCCAGTACATACAAGTTTCACTCTTTCAGAGCCTGGGTGCTCTGCCCACCAAGGGATCTCGAAGCCCATCTGTGTCTCCCTCTTTAACGCCCGAGGTTGCATTATTCTCCGTTTACAAACCCTGCCAGGCAGAGCCAGGAGAGCAGACACTTCGCATTCCCCCAGGTGGAGGTTTGGCACACAAAGCCATCTGCATGAGGGCAACGCCAGCTTTCCTCCTCACCACAAATCCCTCTTCTGCTTTCCCAGGAGAGCAGCTCAGTTCACTCTCCGAGCCACTTGGGCGGTAGGTTCATTAGTGCACATTAGACAGGGCTGTTCCAGGGTGAGACGAGGAGCTGTGAACTCCTGGGAATACATTCCGGTTTCTCCACTCTTTCCTTCTCTGCAGCTCCTTCCTCAGGCCTCAGTTTCCCAACCTGTGCAAAGCAGAAACTGTCTGACCTCAGTGCTCTGGGCTGCTACTTAAATCCATGACTTCTTGTCCTGTCCACCAAAGACTGTTGTCTTTCTCCTTGCAGGAACATCTTCCCTCTTCCTTATATATTAAATCATGGAATCAGTAAGGCAGGAAAACATCTCAGCTCATCCAGTCTAACCATCAGCCCAACTCGTCATGTCCCCAAGTGCCACATCTACATTGGTTTTGAACCCCTTCAGGGATGGAGACTCCACCACTGTCCTGGGCAGCCTCTGCCAGGGCTTCACCACTCTGTCTGTAAATAAATTGTTCCTAATATCCAATCTAACCCTCCCCTGGCACACCTTGCAGCCATTTCCTCTCATCCCATCACTTGTTATTTGGGAGAAATGTTTCCTCTCCAGTCTTGTCTTTTTTTCCTACACTATTTTCTTCTACATCTTTTGCCTTTATCTCTGGAGCTAAGCAGTGAGAAGAAAGGAAAGGTCAGGATTTGAGTTTATTAAGTCTCTATACTGCCTAGAGAGGAGATGTCGTGGCTGATATCTCTGTGACTTCTGGGAGGACTTTCTGTGGTGGAGCTCATGGGTGAGGAGATGGAGTTGAATTCAGCTTTGAGAGAGGGGAGAGAACAGGGACCTGAAAGAAAAGTTTGAGCAGGAGTCACAGCGTTGGACAGTCCAGGCTGTGGAGTCAGTGCCTGTGAGGTGTGTGAAGGGACGACTTCTCCTTTTGCCACTCAAGGGAAACCTTTTCAGCAGCAGTACTGAGCTCTCCAACTCCTGGGCAGGTCTCTGGTCTGCTGGTACCAGAGGAAACGAGTTAGAGATAGTTCAGATCCAGCAGCCCATCTCAGCTGAGGAGGGGCTCTGCGTCGTTGCCCGCTGTGATCTGCTGCCTGGATTAACTTCTCCTGTTTCTTCCTTACAAAATTCTCCATGGGGAAAGCAGAGAAGTTCAAACTGCAGATGAGCTCAAGCCCAGAGCAGAAAAAATGCAGCGGAGAATTCCCACCATCCAAAGTCTCAACTCCATCCTTGCTCCCCTCCTCTCTGCAGCCTGGAACAGAGCAGGGACTGCATCTGCTGGCAGCTCATAGACCTCCAGGGACTGTTGTGTTGTATGTTATAAATTCCACTGGGGAAGATAATGCTGTTTTTCTCAACTCATGTGTCAGCTCTGCCTTCCTCATGTGTCTGCAAGCTAGTTCTCTGATTAGATTAATGCAAATGAGCTTTTAGCGTTGACACAGAGCCTGAGGTTAAGAACAGGATGAAGTATCTAGCACAGAGCTTGAGAGCTGGACCATCCACTGGCCTCATGACAGTCATGACAGTTTTGTATCAGCCATGGGGTGGCCAGCAGGGAGGGCATCATCCCCCTGGACCTGCCACTGGTGAGGATACACCTCGAATCCTGTGTTTGGTTTTGGGCCCCTCAGCGTGGGAAAGACCTTGAGAGGCTGCAGCACATCTGGAGAAGGGAACGGAGCTGGGAAGGGTTCTGAGGAGCAGCTGAGGGAGCTGGGGCTGTTCAGCCTGGAGAAGAGGAGGCTGAGCAGAGACCTCATCACTCTCTGCAGCTCCAGAAAAGGAGGGTGGAGCGAGATGGGTGCTGATCTCTTCTACCAAGTCAACAAGTGATAGGAAGAAATTAAACAGCCTCAAGTTGTACCAGGGGAGGTATAGATTGGATATTGTGAAAAAACATCTTTCCTGAAAGAACGGTGAAGCCCTGTCAGAGGCAGCCCAGGGCAACAGTGGAGTCTCCATCGCTGGAAGGGTTCAAAAACTGTGTGGCTGTGGCACTTGGGGACAGAGTTTATTTAGCAGGCACGGTGGGTTTGGGCTGACAGCTGGACTGGATGAGCTTAGAGGTCTCTTCCAACATTGACTTTTCTATGATTCTATGAAACCACTGCCCTGAGAAAATGAGGCAGGACCTGGATTTGTCTTTTTTATAGTTTTCCCATAATTTTTACTCAAAAATCTCCCTTGCCTCTGAGGAAGAAGGTCCCTTGCTCCTCTACTGGCTTCTTTCCGGGTCCTGCTCCTCTGCCCACTGCAGAGGGTCTGCAGGCTGCCAAAGCTGAGTAACTCTGATCTATTAATCCGTGGCTATTTTCCAGTCTCTTGCATTTGGAACTGCTGTGGGACAGATTCCTGGTGCACTCATGGAGAGTGGCTTCTCGGAAATAAGTCTTTTTACCTGCATACCAAGGTCCCAGTGACAGGGAACTCATCCACAGAGGGGAAAAATATGAGGAGCATCCAGTCTTGTGCCACTGCTTTTTTGACCAGAACTGCACTTTAAAACCAGGCGTTTCCTTTCTAGAGTCAAACACCTTTTTTGACTAAAAAGCCACTCACCACTAGTCTCTCTGACTTGAGAGGCTAGTATTTTATTTCGGGCTGATCCATTTTTCTTTTAATTCAGATCAATGCAGGTTAATTGAGAGCAGCTTATTTTTACTTCTGCTGGCATCTGCCTGCCAGGATCAATACCAGTCATTTCCACTTAAACCGTTGTACCTTTACTGGAACTACCAGAGCACCCAGCTCTCCGTGCGGCAACGGATGATGGACCAGCCGTGCCCGTGTGGTTCCTCGTGTTATAATTGAAACCAGTCTCTCGTCAGTCTGGCTGCAGCGGCATCCTCGTAATGCTGGAAGGAAATGGAGACACGCTCAACCTCAACCAGCGATTATATATTACAGCACCAAACATTTGCACACTAAAAATACACGGCGAGGGGCAACCGTTCATTGATCTCTCCTGCATTAATGGGGCCGCAGAGATCCCTCCGGCCACCCTTTGCCACTAGATGGGGCGATGGATGCACCAGCAGCTCTGGCCTGAGCGGTCCCTTCGCCTTCTCGCTCCTAAAGACACCCAAGGGTTGGCTCTGCTCAGCCCAGGAGGATGAGGAGCCCTGTGCTCCCACAGCCTCTTTTTGCAAGAGCTGACTGGAGGTAAAAATCCCCAGGGTGTTCCTAGTAAGCAGTGGGCATAAAATCATAGAATTACTAGGTTGGAAAGGACCCACTGGACTATTGAGTCCAACCATTCCCATCAATCACTAATCCATGTCCCTCAGCACCTCATCCACCCATCCCTTAAACCCCTTCAGGGAAGGTGACTCAGCCTCTGCCAGTGCCCAGTGACCCTTTCCTTGAAATATTTTTTCCTAATATCCATCCTGACCCTCCCCTGGTGGAGCTTGAGGCCATTCCCTCTCGTCCTGTCCCCTGTCCCTTGGGAGAAGAACCCAGCTCCCTCCTCTCCACAACCTCCTTTCAGGTAGTTGTAGAGAGCAATGCGCACGGTGGCCTTCCTGGGGAGGCTGGAGGGGGCATGAGTGTTTGATTGTTGTCTCTGCATCTTCACAAAGGGATCAATACAGTGAGGGTTTGGACTAGCCTGATGCTTGCCTGGTGGAAGTAGTACTGTAATGTTTTGGGTCCGACCCCCCCAAAAACCTTACAGCTCGCAGCTCTCTCTCCTCCCCCCACCCCCTCCATGAACAAGGGAAAGGGAGAAGGGAAAAAA
>WAAB01024688.1:28307-57139 GCA_013389865.1 Piaya cayana
TTCCTGGAGCCCCTTTCAGCACTGGAAGCTGCTCTAAGGTCTCCCCACAGCCTTCTCTTCTACAGGCTGAACAACCCCAACTCTCTCAGCCTGTCCTCATATGGGAGGTTCTTCAGGCCTCGGAACATCTCCGTGGTCTCCTCTGGCCTCGCTCTAACAACTCCATGTCCTTCATGTGCTGGGGGCTCCAGAATTGGACTCAGGGCTCCAGTTGAGTATTTAGGACCATCTGTATAATTTATGATTTGCAATCAACCCTACAGGCAGCTCAGTGGCCCAGACATGCTGGTCTCCTGCCACTGTCCTCCCCAGCCTGCCTGCTCTCACCTTCCTTCTCGCCCTGCCTGGCTGCCATTCCTGGATTCCCCAGCTCACCGCTTGCCCTCTGCTCTCACTGGGCACCCAGTCCTGTTGCATCAGCTGCTGTGGAGGAGCTGGTAGAAGCATTTAAGAATTATTTTTGGCATTTCATTAGCTGAGACATTAATGGAGAGCAAAATCAGATGGGCACGCGGGAGGGAGAAGATCCTCTGTGATGCATCAGCTTTGTGCTTAAAGGACCTTTCACTAGTAATGTTTATGGGGCAAAGGCTCACTTTAGTTGGTGCTTTGCTGGAGCAGCTTTCTGCTCCGATTGCCATCTGTCCACAAGGACCAGCTTTGGAGGCTGCTGCGTCTCATCCACATGGAGTGGAAGCAAGTGAAGCAAAGGGAGAAAGAACTATCAAAATGATGGGAAAATCATTCCCTGTCTCTCCTGCTCTTGCAGCAGCTCCTGCTGTTTGCTATTCCTTCCAGACCGGGCAGGCTGAGATCTCCCAGCCCAGCTGGGATGGTTGATGTTTGAGGAAAAGAATTACCAGTTTCCTGGTGTATAAAACCAGCAGGCTCGCAGAAGCCGTAGGGACAGAGCAGACACTGAGTCCTGGTCATAAATGTCAGAGGATAATGGCTTTGGCCCATACCCCTCAAGCAGAACTGATTTAAAGGGTCATTAAAAACCGTTGGTGTCCATAAGGGTGGGACACAGGGGCTCCAGCCCAGGTCTTTTATTCCCTCTGGCTGTATCAGTCAAGGCGATGGACTTGCAGAAGCCATATGTCAGCTGAATGTGTCTCTAATTGATTTGTGGATCTGCATGGAGTGTAAACATTTTACCAGTCAGAGAGCAGCTGATCAGGAGAAGAGGAAAGAGAGTGGTGGGAGGGGAAAGGACAGGAGAAAGTCTGGTGGGGAGCCACGGACAAGACTTGGAAAACGACTTTTGTCCAGACCCATCAAACGCCAATTTACCCCTGCCCCTTCGCAGGGTTCCCTGGTAATGGACTCACTCCCAGGGCAAAAGTTAACACCAATTAGAGGATTTGAAGGGAGGGTTTTCAATCTCACGTCTTCCCGCAGGGACCGTGTCAGCTCACGTTATGGAGATGGGCCGGCGGCAGGCAGGGGAGCAGCTGGGAGCCGCGTGTGGACAATGAGGGGTGTCCTGGGAATCCTCCCTGTGCGAGGACACAGCCTTGTCACCCCTCCTCCTCCTCTCTCCCAGCAATGGACAACTGGCCTCCAACTTGCTGGTGCTTGGCTCATCGTCTGGGGGGCCTGGTGGCGTTGGGGACCCAGGGCACACAGAATCCACCCCACCTCTGCCAGGGCATGACGTCTCCAGCCAAAAAACCTGTGCCTTCACTGCAAATTTTGTGTTTCTGAACCAGCCAACACCCCATAAACCACTTCTATTTACTCGTCTCTCTGCACACTCTCTCTTTTTAACCCTTTTGCCTCCCCTCCTGGTTGCTCACACGTGAACCCCTCTTTCCAGCCCTCTGTGTGACCAGCCACCCTGGTGACACTGGATGAAGCTTGATGGGACCGAAGGGGTAAATCAATGAAAAGGCTGATGCTGGCCTGCAGAACCAGAAAACAGGTACAGGCAGTGAGGGGCACCATGTGGGGAAGGGCAGGGAGCGTGGGAACAGCATCAGAATCATAGAATCGTTAAGGTTGGAAGAGCCCTCTAAGCTCATCCAGTCCAACCGTCAGCCCAACCCCACCGTGCCGGCTAAACCCTGTCCCTAAGTGCCACGGCCACACTGCCCTTCAGGGATGGAGACTCCACCACTGCCCTGGGCAGCATTAACCCGTCGGGTCACTGGGATTTTACTGGAGGTGAGTCCGTGAGGCAAGGAGGACCAAAGTCACCCCATATGAGAGCCCCAGTGTCATCTGAGACCTCCAGGAAAACCTGCCCCCAATGCCCCCAACACCACCAGGCTGGTCCCCAGGATGCTGCTCCGTGGGTGCTTCTTTCTCACCTCACCTCTTAGCTGCCACCTGCCCAGGGACGTGCTGTAAGACAGTAAACAAAGATGGACAGAGATCTTTAATCCCTTAGAGTCCCTGGATTCACCTTCTGACTCTTTACTCCTGGGACGTTTTGGGGCTTATCTTTCCGAGCATCAAAAATAGGGTCCACAATAAAACTCCTGCTTCAACTCAAGAAATAATCAACTCTCATGAGCCTTTTGATAAAACCACAAAACTGAACAGATCTACTTCTTTTACAGCATATTATGGAACTCTTTATTAGAAAAAACCACAATGAATCGTGCTTCAAATCGTGTTTTTTCTATCTTTTTCCTCTCCAAGTCTGTGTTGCACAAAGCTTTCACTGGACTTGGGTGTCATGAATGTGTTCACCTGAACAGAACATAAAACCATTCATGAAACCCAAACCATGTTCAAGGTGAAGAAAAAGTGAGGAAATTATTAGAGAACATTAAACAGCAGTGATATAGGGATTTTTTTTTTTGCTTCAGAGTGGTAATCTGGTTCTTACACAGACCTAAACTGGAAAATGACAAGCTGAATATAGGTTCATAGAATTGGAGAATGCTGGAATGGTTGGGTTGGAAGGGACCTTAAAATCCATGCCATGGGCAGGGACACTTCCCTTTGGATCAGGGGCTCTAAGTCCCTTCCAACCTGACCTTGAACACCTCCAGGTTACCCAGATTAAAGCTGAAGTCCCAATAATTGCAAAATGGAATATGATATTGTGTTCAGAAATAGAGTAAGGCATCTTTTTCATCAGAATATCTTTTTTTTCCTAGATTGGTTGGGAGGAGGGGAATCATCCGACCTTCCTATGTCTGCAAACTGATTTTTCTCCTGCTGTGACTCACAGGGCTTTGCTCTACCTGCTCACACAGGCTGGGGCAGGAGCTGGGCGATGTCCCCCACCAAAAAACCTGGACTCCAGCTACACTTTCAGCTCCTTGCGTTCCCCTGGCCCCGTTTCACCCCCGCCGTCTGCGTGTGCCCTCCGGCCCCGAGCAGCCAGGGTGGGTAATTGCTGCGGGTGGCTCTGCCTGACAGCTGACGCCGGCTCTGGTGACCCCACGGTTCTGCCGTGGCCCTCACATCACATCCCGCCCCACGTCTGGTGCTGCGGCCAAGGCTGCGACGGGGGTTGCGTGTGTGCTGGGAGCTGCACCCACCACCGCCTGCAGCAAACCTGCCCTGCCAAAGCTTTCCAAGTCCAGGCTGAGACACGCAAGCTGCCGGCTGTCAGGGTTGGGGATGGGAGAATAACTCTACACGGTGATTCCCCCAAGCTGGAAATAGCCAGCAATATGGTGAGCACGGCAGGTACGGCCCCCGAGCAAGGCAGCAGATGGAAATCCGTGCGGTTGAAGCAGGCAGGAGTGCAGCGACTTCCAGTGTGTGAGTGGTCCAACCGTGGCTTTCTCTGTGATGAGAGTTTGCAATGGGCTCCTGGGTTAAAGTACTGGGAGGAAGGATTCAGAGCCAGGTTGGGATTTAGCAAGAGACGCCACAGGCAGGAGCAGTGACCACTGTTGTTGAATCCCCTTTCTGCCTCTGCCCCCCAGCTCCCCGGGGGAGATGACCCTACTCTTCCCCTCCCAACCACCTGCACTGATTTCTATTCCAATGCCATAGAACCACCCTCCTGCTGGATTTGAGGGGGACATGCTCAGTGGCTTCTCGTGCTCCCGTGCTCAGCGGGTGCCAGCTGTGAGCAGCCTGCAGTGGGAGGTGTGGGTGTGCGTGGTCTCCAGATGCCCATGGGCAAGGTCACCACTGCAGCTCCCGTCACCGTTACCTCTGAGAGCATCCCGGTCTCTCATGAACCCCTTGCAATGCATTTTGTAGAGGGCGTGATGCCCAGAGCCCACCTGGGATCACACTGTGACCACACAGCGATGGCACAGAACCACAGGGGAAACAAAACGGCTACAACAAGGGGAAAGGCAAAAGGAGAGCTGAACATACCAAGAGGTGTCTGCATGGAGGATGAGATTCCCAGAGAAACAGAAACTTCAAGGCTCCCCTATCCCTCCCCAGCATTTGCAGCCTGGCAGTCCCATATGCAGGGAGAGGTTTCTCTTCCCATCGTGGAGCTGGTGGATGTGAACAGCCTGTAGTGGGGTGGGAAGGGGATGTTCCACCCTCTGATCTGAGGAACTTACAGGGTAGTAGGTACCAGTAGAGCTGGGAGATGTCATCCCTTCCCCTGGATGCTCAGTTGGGCTCCTTCACCTTCTGGCAGCAGAGAGACTCAGCCTGCTTGAGGACCTGATGGTCCTTGGCTTTTTCCAGCTATCTGCAACCTTTGGCAGTGCTTGAGCACCTGGAAACAGGGGCTGGGAACTTCTATATCTGTAGTTTTTGTTCAGAAAAGGCTTGTTCCCAAGAACTGCAGGTTTAGTTTGGGAAACACTTGTTCCCAAAACCTGCAGTTGTAGAAGGTCCCTGTCCCCGTCTCCAGGTACCCAAGCACTGTCAAAGGTTGCAGATAGCTGGGAAAAGCNTCCAGCTATCTGCAACCTTTGGCAGTGCTTGAGCACCTGGAAACAGGGGCTGGGAACTTCTATATCTGTAGTTTTTGTTCAGAAAAGGCTTGTTCCCAAGAACTGCAGGTTTAGTTTGGGAAACACTTGTTCCCAAAACCTGCAGTTGTAGAAGGTCCCTGTCCCCGTCTCCAGGTACCCAAGCACTGTCAAAGGTTGCAGATAGCTGGGAAAAGCCAAGGACCATCAGTTCCTCAAGCAAGCTGAGTCTTCCAGCTGCCATAGGGTGAAAGATGCTCACAAAAGGTTGTTTTCATCTCCTCCTTCCTCCTGGGGCAACATAAGCCTTCGTGCCTTTCAGCACAGAGTGGGTTCAGAGGGCTGTGTCCCACACATGTCTGCTCATGTGTGTAGAGGAGAGGAGAGAGAAGAGTCTACTTGGAAGTTTCAAGTCTATTAAAAGAAGAAAGCAGCACCAGTGAACACCTTGCTGGTGAGAACTGGCTGCAGAGGAGCTGTGTCTGGTTTTATTAGACAAAGCTGGAATGATATCACTAGCTTCCTTCGAGCCTCGGAATGGAGCTGGGTTTTTGTAGCAAGTCTGTGTGCTTGAAAGAAACTGGAGAGAGCAATACTGAAGAGGCAAAGGCCAGCAAAACGCTTCAGCGGGAGCAAGGTGAGGTGGTCACTTTGCCTGTTGGCCACAGCCCCTCCATGGAGTTTTGGGTGCCTGATTCCTAGAATCATAGAATAACCGGGTTGGAAAAGACCCACCGGATCATCGAGTCCAACTGTTCCTATCAAACACTAACCCATGTCCCTCAGCACCTCGTCCACCTGTCCCTTAAACCCCTTCAGGGAAGGTGAATCAACCCCCTCGCTGGACAGTCTCTGCCAGTGCCCAATGACCCTTTCTGTGAAATTTTTTTTTCCTANCCACAACTGACCCCAGGATTTGAGGAGCAGTCTCACCAGCGCCCAGTCCAGAGGGAGAAGAACCTCCCTGGCCCTGCTGGTCACACCCTTTCTGATCCAAGCCAAGATGCCATTGGCCTTCTTGGCCACCTGGGCCACTGCTGCCTCATGTTCAGTTGCTGTCAACCAACACCCCCAGGTCCTTCTCCTCCAGGCACTTTCCAGCCAGATTTCTCCTAGTCTGTAGCTGCACAGGGTTGATTTGCCCCAAGTGCAGGGTGCACCAGGACAGAGGGATGCAGCCCAGCACTCCCCAGCTGGGGGACTGGGAAGGGCAGAGTGCGAGTTCATTGCTGCAGCATCTGCCCATCGCCTCAGCGCTTTCAGAGCTGGCAGGGGGAGGCGAGCGTCAGCCGGTCCCTAAGAAACCGGGCTCTCATTTCCTCCCCATAAGACATCTATTGGCCGGGCACCAGATCGTGCTCGAGGGATGCGTATCGGGTGGCCGCGGCTCACATTATCGGGCGGCTTCCCCGCTCCATTTCTGTCCATGTGTCCCTGCGACGGAGATCAGGTTACGGGACCTTCACAAAGCGCAGCCATCTATTATTCAGCTGCTGTGTGCTACTGTATATGTTGGCTTGTGGAGCTGAGCTGACCCAGCCTCACGCCTGCTCGGGCATGGTGGGCTCCGAGAGGGCCTGCGCGGGGGGAATGATACTGTAAATCACCTTCTGCGAGTTATGAGAATGCGAGTAGAAGGCTGGTGGAAACCACCCAGAGGTATCTGGCTCCAGTAATGCTTTATATAGCATGAGTGAAACCCATCTATGAATTCCTGTCAGAGGGACAGGCAGGCACAACCAGCATCTTCCTGCACGTCAAACCTGGGGAACCTCTCACCATTGCAGCCCACGGGAGGTGGGTCTGACCTCCCAGAGCACCGCGGAGACAGCAGGCAAAGAGCCCACCAGTGGGATAAACCTCAATGTCAAGAGTCTCTCGTCTGGGAGAGGCAGGAGGAGGGAGCAGCGAACGGGTTCTTGGCTGTGGCTCTTTGTTCAGGGCACCATTCACATCTCCCGGCTGTCAGCGCCGAGGGCTCGGAGACGTTCACTGAATGAGAAACGCTCAGGACGGAGTGAAAGGAAATATTTCTGCACTGGTCCCCAGGGGAAAAAAAATCCCCCTGGCTTGTGTCTTTTTGCAGGGAAATGTTGTTTTGTTGACAGCAAAACTGAATTCAGGGTTGGCAGGAGAAATCTGTTTGGATGAAATTTCAGTTTGGAAACAAACAGACAAATAAAAATGAGCAGAGTTGATGACAATGAAGTTCTGTTCACTTAGTTAGAATGTAATATTTTCATTTTATTTCCACATCGACTTTGTTCTAATTCATTAAACTTACTTTCCTTTTAAATTTTTCTTCTTTTTATTTTTTTTTTAGGCCCAGTAAAAAACCATGCATTAGAGAATCACAGAATCATTAAGGCTGGAAAACACCTCTCAGCTTGTCCAGTCCAACCATCAGCCCAACCCCACTGTGCCTGCTAAACCACATCCCCAGGTGCCTCATTTACATGGTTTTTGACCCCCTCCAGGGATAGGGACTCCCTCACTGCCCTGGACAGCTGGACAGGGTTTCACTGCCCTCTCAAGGAAGAAATATTTTCTAATATCCAATCTAACCCTCCCCTGGTGCAGTTTTATGCTATTTCCTTTCACCCCATCACTTCTTACTTGGGAGAAGAGCCCAGCACCCACCTCGCTCCAACCTCCTTTCTGGAAGCTGCAGAGAGCGATGAGGTCTCCCCTCAGCCTCCTCTTCTCCACATTAAACAGCCCCAGGTCCCTCAGCAGCTCCCACAACCCCTGTTCTCCAGCCCGTTCCCCAGCTCCATTCTCTTCTCCAGATGCGCTCCAGCCCCTCAAGGTCTTTCCTGCACTGAGGGGCCCAAAACTGAACCCAGGATTCGAGGCGCAGCCTCACCAGCACCAAGCCCAGGGGAATGATCCCTTCCCTCCTCCTGCTGGCCACCCCATGGCTGATCCAAGCCAGGATGCTGTTGGTCTTCTTGGCCACCTGGGCCACTGCTGGCTCGTGTTTGGCCACTGTCGATCAGCACCCCCAGGTTCTCTTTACTTGGCTGCTTTGCAGCTGCTGTTCCCCAAGCCTGGAGCTGCACAGGGTTGTTGTGACCCAAGTGCATAGCTCAGCACTAAGTTATAGTGCTATTGAATTAGAATATTCTGTTCAACCCAGGTATCAAGCTAGTCTCCCCCTCTCCAAATATTTCTCCAAATACCATCTTTTGCAGGATAAGCCAATCTTAGCCTTTTCCATCAAACAGAATTTCAAGTTCCTGCATGTTTCTTACCAATGCACCAGTAGAATTAACTGTCCCAAGTAGCCAAGACATGAGAAAACATCAAACCTCCTCCTAGAAGTGGGGCTTCTGGCAGCCCCAGTGGTGGAACAACATCTTATTGCTACTCGGTTCATGTCACTCAAGCTTTGGGCTGGGTGACACTCTCTGGTTTCCTCCATCTCTCTTTCCATTGGAGACTGGGATGTAGAGCAGGAGAAGATGATGGGAACACGAGCACAACATCTGGCTTTACAAGGTTTTAAGTGCTGCTGGAGATCCAAAACCCTGGAGACATTGTCAGTCTCGAGATCATCACATCTATGGAGAAATGTCCACTTTAAACCAATGGTGGTTCCCCAAGGATTTAACAAAGCTAGACCTCCTGCTCTTCTCTCTCCATCTACCAGGGGAACCTGGTGGGGCTCATAGACTCCATCCAATTCCTGCTCCAAGGTTTGCTTCCCAGGTGGACCTGTGCTTGCAGAAGGACTGAGTTGTCCACGCTGCGCTGTTTGGCTTCCCCGCCCGAGTCTTGCTTGCCCTGCGTTTTATTTCTCAATGGGCAAGCTTAACAGAGATGTCTTGGGTTTTTAAAAATAGTTAATATTTAAATATTAATTGAGCCATTAATTACATCTGAGCCCCAGAACAAAACAGCTGTGAATAATTAATGAGAGGGCCTATGGTAAATGCCTCTAATAATTCACAAAGCAACAGAACCAGGTATTTTCAGAGCATTCAGTGAGAGGAGAAGTGGGGGAGAAGGAAGGCAAGCAAATGCAAGCTCCTTGAGGTAAGGGGCTGAAGAGAGAAATGAGGCATTATAAGCTGTCTGGTGTTGTCATTCCAAGGCTTTCTCAGCATCACCCGTCTCTGTAGCATCTGGTTACCAGGGAGGTGATTTGCTCCAGGATTTGTAGTGGAGAAACTGAGTCACAGGGAAACTGACCCTCCCCTAGATGCAAACTTAGGAAGATGACCAGGACTCCTGGCACGCTCTCCGACAGCTGCATCTCAGGTGTTTTGGACTGTAGCTCTCTGAAAAACATCTCTGGCCGAGGTCTCACTCTGCACAGAGGTGACTGCTGTCTGAACAACCTGCACTGCAAAAGAAAGCAGCTCATGAGCAGGAGGAAAGTTTTTTTCATTACTTCCCTTCTCCCTTCCTCTGAGGTCATAGAATGATAGAATGGTTTGCTTGGAAAAGACCTTTGAGATCATTGAGTCCAACCATCCCCGTCTGCTACTAAACCAGAGCCCTGAGCAACTCATCTGCCTGTCTTTTAAACCCCCTCAGGGATGGGGACTCCACCACTGCCCCAGCAGCCCTTCTGGGCCCTGAGAACCCTTTTGGTGAAGAATTTTTTCCTAATATACAACCTGAACCTCCCGTGATGAGGGGAGCTTCACGCATGCACTCTGGAGGCTGCAGCAATGAGGATAATGCTCTGTAAATACATGCACATACGTAGCAGGGTCCGGTAACAGACCAGCATAGGATATTTGCACTTAATAATTGTAATTCTTAATTATAGGTGGTTTGAGCCTCAAGTGAGGCTGAGATGATGGAGATCCCTTCTTGGCCTCCTGGAGCTGGGCATCTTACTGGTCTCTTTGTGTTTCAGTTTGTTTGTGCAGGAGAGTGTGACTAATGACCCCATTCACTGACCAGCTTCTCACTGGTGCTGGTGATGTCTTGGAGGCAGAACTATTTCTCCTCCTGTAACCACCAGCAAGTCTCAGAGGCGATCACTACATCTCAGTCCATGGCTGCTGGAGGGAGGATTCATCCCAGCTGCCTCAGCGAGGCACAGATCGTGCTCTGGCAGCACTGATCTCGCTCCATAGCTGGGAAAGCCCAGGCAGCAAGTTTGGATTTACCTTTAGGCACTGCCATTACAACTCAGAATTCAACTTCTGGCCCCGCAACAGGCAGCTTAGAGCAGCTTTTCATCGCTCTTGGCTACAGTGAGTAACAATTGCATCGCTGGCAGAAAGCAGGCTCTTGCGTATGCTTTATGACCCCATTTTCCAGTACCCCAGCCTCTGCTGTTGAGTAATAAACCCATCCTCACTCCGTGGTTGATTGACAACCATTAAATGAGGGCAGGTTGCCATCGTCCTTGCGAGCCCTATAGATACATGACACACACGCCACTGATACCAAAGCAGCTTCTCTTTGCAAGGGCTGAAAATGATACAACTCACCATGTGCTTGAAAACTGTGACCCTATCAACCATTTTAACAACCGTGTAATCAGCGAGCATCAGGACCTTGCGAATGAAGCGGTGCCGGTCTCCCCAAACCACTTAAAGTGGTCGCTAAATGTGTCTTTGTTCCTTTTAACAGATGAAAAAGACACTTCTTCCTTAGCTTATTGACCTCCTCCCAGTCCAAGAGAGAAGGGAACAGAGCCCTTTCTGTCTCTAACAGCACACGATATTCACAACTTCAAGTAATATAGGGAATAACCAACTGGATTGGAATAATTATTATCAATGTCTGCTTCTCTATCTGTGTGGATGTAGCGTTTATAAATTAACCAAAAACCCTTGCAAATCTGCACAACCAGTTCCCTGTGCTTCTAATGCTTTCAATTTATCCTAATAGACATTTAATGAATACTTTATAAAGCCTTAGATGGGGGAATTTTAAAATCAATGGTGCTATTTTATTGCTGTTTGTATTATCTTTATTTGGATGGTGTCTTAGCACTCTGATGCCCATTGATCTCAGGCCCTGATCGATGAAACAAGGTTTCAGCTTAAATACATCGAGTTGCACAAGAGAAACTGGATCTGGGGGTAAAGGGTTCTTCCCTAGGTCAGGCATGGCTGAATCCGCGCTCGTGGCTCAGCCTAAGGGTGGCACGGGGTGACGCTGGATTGGTGATGCTGGGGATTGTCCTTGCATGGCTCTCCTCTTACCTCGTGGCTCCTGCAGCTTCTGGGGTAACAACAATCCTCAAAGCAGACGGGGCAGTCAACAGATCTGTGCCCCTTCTTCTGCTCAAGCTGACTCAGTCCTAGGCTGCTGGCAATGCTCGGGTGTTTTATCCACTTTCAAATCATGAGTATTCTCCTAAACACCTCTGAAAGCCTTGTGCGAGTGCTAGCTCAGCAGCACTTATGTGATGTGGTGACTATGCCCAGAACTGATGGATAGATATGAAGCCTGACAGCTTCTCCCATCAGTATCAGCTCATTCAGTTCCCCGTTCATTGATTTCCCTTTTCTGTCTCTGGTTCCCTCCAATCTGGCCGAGGGCAGGGGAATCCTATAATGAAATGCATGAGGTCCACGGTAACACCAGTGGGTTTTGGGTAGGTTTTGAGGAAGAGCTATCTGAGCTAGGAGATGTCATAGAGAGTCTTTCTTGGATTTGAAACCAAACTGCAAGGACACCTGGATTTTTTTTTCCCTGACTCTAAATTTCATAGAATCATAGAATTTCCTGAGTTGGAGGGGAACCACAAGGCCTATTGAGTCCAGCTCCTGTCCCTGCACAGGACACCCCAACATTCACACCATGGGGCTTTGGGCAGATGCTGCTGGAATATTATCAGGCTGGGTGAATGCTTCCCTGGGAGCTGTTCCAGGGCTCCATCACCCTCTGGGGAAGAACCTTGTCCTCATGTCCAACCTAACCCTCCCCTGGCATCTTCCAGCCTTCCCTTGGGCCCAGAGAGCAGAGTTCAGCACCTGCTCCTCCTCCTCCTCCCCTGGTGAGGAAGCTGCAGAGCATGATGAGGTCTCTCCTCAGTCTCCTCTTCTCCAGACTGAACAGACCAAGTGGCTTCAGCTGCTCCTCACACGACTTCACTGATAAACCCTTCCCCAGCTTTGTGGCCCTCAGTTTGTCAAACTGGGAAGCTGTTACATAAAGCATCACTGTTCATTACATGAATTATTATTAATTTCTATTTAATAAATGGAAATATGCAGAACTTAAAGCTCTTTGTGACAGGTTCATGCAGCTTTGCTGTTCAGCTCATTGTATCACTCATGCAACAGTTGTGAGCCCTTAAAACCATTTTCTGGCAACTTAGGAGGTGTCCTGAATGGTTGTCAGCTACAGAAATTTGAATTACAGGCCGTAAATAAGGTTTTAAAGCAAACCCATATCCCTTTTGTTCTCCTTGGCTCATTTGGGACCCTAGGATCTCAGTATAAGGTGGGTACCATAGACTTGAGCTTTGGTCTGAACAGCATTGGGGGTGTTTGGTTTTGCTCCCCCTTTAGCAGGGAAGTTTCCTTAAGGATGCGTCATATGTTACATCAAATTGCTTTAAGCACATTGCTGGACCTCAGGACATGCCAGGCACTGCCTGTTAAAGCAACACTGGTCTTCTTGGTAACCTCTAACCATTCCCCCTCATCCTCTCCCTGCCCTCCCTGATCCAGAGCCCCTCCCCAGCTTTCCTGCAGTCCCTTTCAGCGCTGGAAGCTGCTCTAAGGTCTCTTAGCATTCTATTCTCCAGGCTGAGCAACCCCAGCACTCCCAGCCTCTCCTCATACAGGAGGTGTTTAGCTCTTCTAGAAGCCAATATCACCAAAAAGAATAGAAAGAGGTGTACCCCTTCCCACCAGGGGCAGGTAAAATTTCTCCCTCAGCCAAGAGAAGCTGCTGCCTGTTGATCTACATCCACAATCCACATTACATTTCAGGAGGTGGTAGTGATGCAGTTTCCTGAGAGATTTCATTTATTTTGCACTGAAAATTCACAAGAATAAGGACTGAAAAGGAGGTGTCTCAACCACCAGACTCAAATCATGATCACACGCACCCTGGTGCCAGCCAAGTGGAAGAGCTTTCACAGGAGAGGAGAGGTCTGAGCTGCAGAATAGCCTGAGGTCAGGATTTAGCTCTAGCGTGAGTGACCTGACTTTAAGTCCCTTCAGGAAGTGATGGGAATCCTGCTCAAGGCTTCCCCTGGGATATTGAAGCTTTCCATTATGAAAAGATAATCTTTTCTCATTGCTGCCCTTGTGAACAGCATGTACCCAAGTCCTGTCATCCCTCCACCCTCTCGCATTCATTTGCTTTACTTGGCCGTGCTGGTTTGACTTGATGTGGTAGGTTATTAGGCTTAGGCGAGAAAATCCCAAGTCAGTTCCTTTCAGAAATCTCGCTTCTACAATCTTGGTGCAATTTCTTAGTTCAACCCCCACAGCACCTGTCTGGAGAGTCTGACTCTCATGTCAGGGCTGTGGCTCAGCTGCCCCCCTCTTGATAATGCATTGCTGAGGGCACTAATTAGGGCTCCCAGGAAGGGGTGCACAGCAGGCTCAGCCCATTGCATGTCTGCAAGGCTTCGTGAAAGCCCTCCCTGGCCTCTGGGAAGCAGCTTTTCCACCTACCTCAGCCTGCAGCTGAGTTCCTTGCTGGCTGCCTGGCTTGTGGAGCTTTAGGTAATTTCCCTCAAAGTCCCATGGAATCACAGAGCGTGTTGGGTCAGAAACGACCTCAAAGTTCATCTAGTTCCAAACCCTCTCCCTTGGGCAGGGACACCTCCCACTGCATCAGGGGCTCCAAGTCCCATCCAACCTGACCTTGAACACCTCCAGGGATGGGGCAGCCACCACTGCTCTGGGAAACCTGGGCCAGGGCCTCCCCACCCTCACACCAAAACATTTCTCCCCAAGATCTCATCTCAATCTCCCTTCTTACAGCTCAAAACCATTCCCATCATCCTCTCCCTGCCCTCCCTGATCCAGAGGCCCTTTCAGCACTGAAAACTGCTCTAAGGCCTCCCCGCAGCCTTCTCTTCTCGAGGTTGAACAACCCCAACTCTCTCAGCCTGTCCTCGTACAGGAGGTTCTCCAGTCCTAAGTTCGTCTCCGTGGCCTTCTCTGGCCTGACTCCAACAGCTCCCTGTCCTCCCTGTGCTGAGGACTCCAGAACTGGATGCAGGGCTCCAGGTTTGGTCTCACCAGAGCAGAGGGACAGAATCCCCTCCCTGGTCTTGCTGGTCCCACTGCTCAGGATGCAGCCCAGGACGTGGTTGGTTTCTGGGCTGCATTTGCATGCTGCCAGCTCATGTTGAGCTGCTCCTCCCCCAGCAGCCTCAATCCTTCTCCTTGGGTCTGCTCTCAATCCACTCACCTCTCAGTCTTTGGGATTGCCCTGAACCAGGACCAGGACCTTGCACCTTACTTTGTTGAACTCCATGAGGCTTGCATAGGCCCCTCTCCAGACTGTCCAGGTCCCTCTGGATGCCATCCCTTCCCTCCAGCATGTCAACCACACCATCTCAGAGCTTTCTGCGCCTCCTCAGGGCAACCTGTCTGCTCTGATGTTGCTGAGACCCTTTGGGAACACATGAGCTTCAAGGGCTGGACCTCTCTCTTTCAGAACAGAAAGCTGATGTACTTGGTTCTCCACTGTCCCTCCACACCCTTTCTTTGCAGCTATCTGGCCTTGTCCCTCCCGCCTTTCTCTGCCTCCTGCATGGACATGCAAACATTTTGGAATTCAGAGATCAGCCTCTCTCTCTCCTCTGCCCTTCATCTCCAAAGTGCCTGCAGGGCATAGACCAGGTTAATCTTCTGGCTGCTAATCTCCCCAGTGGCAAGGGATGAGAAAAGGGGCAATATGGAAAGGTCTGAGGGTCAGCCCATGGCCTCGAGGACTTTTAACCCTTCCCTTCCTGAGGCATCCAGATCCTGCCTGGAAGAATTCTGCCTGTCAGAAAGGACATAGAAGATTTATGAATGACGGTCAAATAAATCATCCCACTAAGATATAGAGTAGGTCAAGGGAGGGGATTCTGCCCCTCTGATTCTCTCTGATGAAACTCCACATGGAGCCCTGTGTCCAGATCTGGAGTCCTCAGCACAGGGAGGACATGGAGCTGTTGGAGTGAGTCCACAGGAGGCCACAGAGATGATCCGAGGGCTGGAGAACCTCCTGTATGAGGACAGGCTGAGAGAGTTGGGGTTGTTCAGCCTGGAGAAGAGAAGGTTCTGAGGAGACCGTAGAGCAGCTTCCAGTGCTGAAAAGGGCTCCAGGAAATCTGGGGAGGGGGTCTGGATCAGGGAGGGCAGAGGCAGGATGAGGGGAACAGTTTTGATCTGCAAGAGGGGAAATTGAGATGACATCTTGGGGAGAAATATTTTGGTGTGAGGGTGAGGAGGCCCTGGCCCAGGTTGCCCAGAGCAGTGGTGGCTGCCCCATCCCTGGAGGGGTTCAAGGGCAGGTTGGATGGGGCTTGGAGCTCCTGATCCAGTGAGAGGTGTCCCTGCCCATGTCTGGGGTGTGGAACTAGATGGGCTTTGAGGTCAGTTCCAACCCAAACCATTGCATGATTCTACAATATTATCCTTATCCCTCTTCCTCCTTTCTGAAAATTACTCTTTCCTGTAGTCCTTGTTAGACACTTTCCAATGGCTAGAGAAGATCTCAGGGGCTCCAAAGGCATGTTGACACTTTATTGTTCTTGCTGGTTTGGTGGTAAAATACAAACCTCTGACTGTTGTGCATCCAAATCCAAGTCCCTGCCATGGTCGTGGAGGTGACTGTGAACTCTTGACTGAGGCTGAACTTGCCTGACCTGAGTCTTCTGGCTGCCATTGTGTGGTTGCTGAACTTAACAGCTTGGCAGTCCCTTGCAAGCAATAAACCCATTTTAAGATGGTTTTCTCTCAAACTGTGCATTGCTTTTCAGCAAAGCAAGCTGTCCTCTCATGGGCCAAGACCTCCTGCAGGCAAACTCAGGGGAGATGCTCTTAGGCCAGGTTGCAGGGTCGTCCTACAGACGGTCAGTCACCTCTAGGCTGCTCACCTGATGAGCATCTAGGGAGAAAAAGCACTGAACACCAGGCTGTGGGCAAGTGAAGCACTAGGGAGTGCATTGGAAGTGCTGTTGTCCCCTATGAGCAGAAACATGGGGTTAAAAATGGGGGATAAGTACCTGAGACATGGGGTTGCTTTGATCTCATTCCCCAGGAGATGCTGTGAAAGCACAGACAGCTTTGTCTCCTCTGAAAGGAGCCAAACCTGCTGAAGGGATAAACTTTCCCTGCTTTAGATGCCTCCCCTCCACTTGGCTGACGCCTTGGGCTTGTTTCCCCGTGAGGAGCGGGGACAAAAGCTGCTCCTGTCACCAGATAGCCTGGCAAGGGGAACGGGCAACCTGCCTGGCCCCGGCCAGCAGCTCGGGGAGGGCTTGTTGGCAGCCAGGCTCTCACCGCCTGGAAAACCCGCCTGAACTGCTGCCCAAGTGCAATTTCGGCTGAGCCCTCCTTTGTCCCCAGAACAAAACCAGCCCACACCATACAGCTGCTGCCGCACACTCACAGGCCATTGTCACTGGGGCTCTGGGCTAAAATTGCCTCTTGTTTCCCACCCACGGCTGTTGGTGCTGACCCTGCACCTCCCAAATAGTCTGCTTGGACCACTCCACCCCTTGACCAGGCTGGGCTTTTCCTCCTCCATGACCTTCGGGGTGGGAGAGGAGAGGGAGCAGGGCTTGGGGGTGCTGGGCAGGGGGTCAAGAGTGGGGATAAGCCTTTTGGGACAGCAGTGACAATACACGAGTGAGTGGTGGAAGTGTCTGGGACTGGGGGATGAGAGATTTATACATTCAGGCAAGCTTTTTTCTGCCTGCGGGTCTCCCAGAAGCAAAGCAATTTACTCCAGTGGCTTTGACACTCAGAATTACGCTTTGATTTTTTTTTCCTTTTTTTGTTTCTTTTTTTTCTAATTTCATAGAATCACAGAATCATGGGGTGGTTTGGGTTGGTACGGACCTCAAAGCCCATCTAGTTCCACACCCCAGACATGGGCAGGGACACCTCTCACTGGATCAGGAGCTCCAAGCCCCATCCAACCTGGCCTTGAACCCCTCCAGGGATGGGGCAGCCACCACTGCTCTGGGAAACCTGGGCCAGGGCCTCCCCACCCTCACAGCAAAACATTTCTGCCTAAGATCTCATCTCAATCTCCCCTCTTGCAGCTGGAAACTGTTCCCCTCATCCTGTCCCTGCCCTCCCTGATCCAGAGCCCTTCCTCAACTTTTCTGGAGCCCCTTTCAGCACTGGAAGCTGCTCTACGGTCTGCTCAGAACCTTCTCTTCTCCAGGGTGAACAACCCCAACTCTCTCAGCGAGTCCTCATGCAGGAGGTTCTCCAGGCCTCAGATCATCCTTGTGGTCACCTCTGGCCTTGCTCCAACAGCTCCATGTCCTCCCTGTGCTGAGGATGCCAGGGCTCCGGGACAGTCAGGGTTCAGGGCACTCCAGTGGTTCTGCAGGGCCAGCTCCTGCCCCCAGTCCAGTGCAGCTCCTTAAACATTCACTGCAGGGTCCTGGTGACATTAGTGGAGTTCAGATTCAGCCCACGCTGGAGATGCTCGCTGGATGCATCCTGTGTGTCACAGCCTATGATGTCCAGGTGAACAGAGGAATTGTCTAGCCCAGACAGGAAAGATATTCCTCTTTGAGGTGGTCTCAGTGAGGCTGGCACGGGTTTGATGTTGGTCAGTGGTCACTGGCTATGGCTGAGGGGGAAAGGGCAGAGTGTGGGGAAGAGACGCAGTGAAAGAGGATTTGCAGTCAGCTGGGCTCTTCTACCAAGTGAGAGGGGACAGGATGAGAGGGAATGGCCTCAAGCTCCACTGGGGGAGGTTCAGGCTGGACATAAGGGAAAAAAACATCTCATGGAAAGGGTCATTGGGCACTGGAACAGGCTGCCCAGGGAGGGGGTTAAGTCACTTTCCCTGGAGGAGTTTAAGGGACGAGTGGATGAGGTGCTGAGGGACATGGTTTAGTGATTGATGGGAATGGTTGGACTCGATGATCCAGAGGGTCCTTTCCAACCTGGTGATTCTGTGATTCTATGATTATAAAACACCTGCAGATTCTTCTCCCTGGCAACAAGTGGTTGGATGAGAGGAAATGGCCTCGAGTTGTGCCAGGGGAGGTTTAGATTGGATCTTAGAAAAATGTCTTTACTGCAACTGTGGTGAAGCCCTGGCAGAGGCTGCCCAGGGCACTGGGGGAGTCTCCCAGATCTTGCTTCCATCCAGGAGTGTCTACAGGGCTGTGGACCTGGGAAGACTCCACAGTCACAGCACAGGCAGCACTCTCAAAACAAGCACAGGCAAAACCCTCTGGTTGAATCTTTGCCAACACAAAAAGGCACTTTGAATGCTGACATGTCCAGATTTGATGCTTTTTTTGACAGCGCAGGTTGACACATTTTTCATTTCCCAGTGACTGCAAGAACAGAGCTTGCTGCTTCTGATCATAAAAACATTCCAGGTAGCTGGAAAAAAAAGTTGAAATGTAGGGAGCAAGTTTCTAAATGATCTTATAAGCTTCATTTCAATCCCATATAATTTACATTTAAGCTTTTCTTCTTAGAATCATAGAATGGAATCATAGAATGGTTTGAGTTGGAAGGGACCTTAAAGATCATTTAATTCCACCCAGGGAATGGGTGGGCAGGGACACCTCCCACTGGAGCAGGGGCTCCAAGCCCCATCCAACCTGACCTTGAACCCCTCCAGGGATGGGGCAGCCACCACTGCTCTGGGCAACCTGGGCCAGGGCCTCCTCACCCTCACTGTGAAGAAATTCCTCTTTACTGCCCCTCTCCAATTTAAAGCCATTCCCCCTCATTTTATCACTATAACACTTTTTTAAAGTCCCTCCCCAACTTTCTTGCATCCCCCATCAGTTACTGGAAGCTGGTCTAAGGTCTCCTCAGAGCCTTCTCTTCTCCAGGCTGAACAACCCCAACTCTCTCTGCCTGTCATGCACATTTGGGTTTTCTTTTATAATCTGTTTAGAAACTACAAAAAAAAAATCCAAACCTTACCAGTTTTCCTAAGGAATAGAGAATCCGGTTCAGAGGAACACAAATTGTTTGTGTATGTATGGCTGAGATAGTTTGGGCACGTAAAGGACCAGGACGACCTGTCTAAAGAGCACCAGAGAAGTGAGTTTTGTTCATGTAAAGATGTTTCCTCTAGTCTAGCTGCAAGGTGGAGTGAAAAAAACCAATATTGGAACTATGCAGGAAATCAAAATCATAGAATCATAGAACAACCAGGTTGGAAGAGACCCACCGGGATCATCGAGTCCAACCGTTCCTATCAAACACTAAACCATGTCCCTCAGTGCCTTGTCCACCCATCCCTTAAACCCCTCCAAGGAAGGTGAATCAACCCCCTCCCTGGGCAGCCTCTGACACTGCCCAATGACCCTTTCCGTGAGATATTTTTTTCCCTTACGTCCAGCCTGAACCTCCCCTGGAGGATCTTGAAGCCATTCCCTCTTGTCCTGTCCCCTGTCCCTTGGGAGAAGAGCCCAGTTCCCTCCTCTCCACAACCTTTCAGGTAGTTGGAGAGAGCAATGAGGTCTAAATAATTATTACTTTAATTAAATCATCACAAAGTGACATTTCTTGAGCAATTAAAAACCCAAAGACAAATTTTATTTCAGAGGAAGAGAAAAGCAGGGGTGAGAAAGTAAACATGGGCTAGAGGTCAAAAACTATTCGGTTTTAGGTTCTTGGTTTTCCAGTAAAGAAAGGAAGTTTTTTAAGGAATTGGTGTTTCCCCTCAATATTTCTATCTAATCCCAAGAAATGAAAACTGTTGTCGAAAATGTTTGGTTTCCCACTTACATAATTTCTTCAGGGGCTCAGGCTGGAAATAATCAGCTTTCTAAGAGGACTGGGACCTTACAGCTGGGGGTGGATCCCTAAGGTCAGGATCCAGGGCTTAGGTCCTGGTTTGGAGGTTTCTGAAGCCAAATCAACTGGGAAAGGGTGCAGAGGGGCTGCCCACCCTGATGTGCTTCATGGCCTGTGTGGGGTTTTCAATCCAGCTCGGAGCTGGCATCAGCAGAGGGTGACAGGGATGCTCTCAGAGCACAGAGATGCTTTTGTACACAGGGGATGCTCTTGTAGGCAAAGATGCCCTGAGGGCGCAGCAGGGATGTCCTACAAGGACCAGAGCAATGGATGCTCTGATTTAAGCCCATCAGCCCTGCTCCTGGATTTTGGCATCACACCCTGTTAGAGGGGATCTCCCTCCTCCCTGCCAGCTTCCCCTTGCTCCCCGCGTGGCCTCCTCCTCCCCTCCCAGGAGCTGTGCAAGCCCCAGCTCCTCCGAGGGGTAATTGAAGCAGCACGTAGAGCATATGGCCAAGCAGGGATTCCTGCTGGTGCACCAGCTGTGAACTGGGTGCTGGGAGAGAGCAGGCGGCGAGAGGCTCCCGTCTCCCTGTCTGGCTGCCTCCCTCTGCCCAAGCGGTTTTTCAGATGACACCTCTTAAGGAGGAGGTTCTGCCTTTTGGGGTCTCGCTGGCTGTCTGGGTGCTGAGGGAGGAGGGGTGGGGAGCGCTCAGGGGTTGATTCTAGGCATCCCTGCACTGCTCTCATCCCCTGGCATTCAGGTCCCCCTTGACAGCATAGTTTTCTCCCCTGTCCCCCAGCCCAGTTGCTCTGTCCCCTCTCCTGCATCGTAGCAGCTGTGCTATGGGATTCAGGGTCCCAGGTGGGGCTTTGGGGCAGCTTCTGGGTTTGATGGGCACCTATATCCTCTATGCAATCCCACTGCCACCTCTGTGTGCTGTGAGCTGCCAGGGCGGGGAATAACGGAGGATGAGGGACACATGGATATTACAAGCTCTCAGGACACACCAGGGAACATCTTTCAGACATCCCCATGGGGCCTCCTCAGACACAGCAAAATCTATTACCACGGAATCAGTTTTGGCAGCAAAAGAATTTTGCAGGGATGGCAAGAGCTCTTCATGCCACATTTACCATGTCTGGGACATCTAATTAAAATGGATGCTGCCCCTTCCTGGAGGGGCTTGAGAGGTGATCACCCTTCAGCATCCTGCCCTGTCCCCTGCCCCACTCCCCAAATAACCTTTTGTCTTCAAGGCTGTCCCCCTGCCTTAGGTAAGGACCTATGGAAGGAGGGTCCAGGACAATGAGGACAGCAGTCCAACACGCACCGAGGGCTCTGTGTCCACAGAATCTGCAAGGACAGCAGTGCTGGCTCAGTGCAATGGGCATTTAATTAGGACAGTGGGTGGAGAGAACACCTCTCCTCCTGCCTGCCAGAGAGGGGGTCATGCTGTCCTGGCAGGGTCAGCGGGCTTTCTGGTGTCCCTTTTCAGATGAGACTGTGACACTGGTTCTGTCTGGATCCAGCCACCATTCAGCCTTGAAAAACCACAAGAGTTACCAGGGAGTGGCATTTTACCACCAGTATGTGAGATGGTTTGAAAGATCATAGAATCATAGAATGTCTTGAGTTGGAAGGGACCTCAGATATCATCTAATTCCAACCCCCTGCCATGGGCAGGGACACCTCCCACTGCCTCAGGCTGCTCAAGGCCCCGTCCAACCTGGTCTCATGAGGAAGATGGGGAGTGGGTAAAGCCAGGTAAACTGAAGCCTCGAGCCTGCCAGCACTAGCTCCCCTCCCGCCCTGCTCACCTAGCTGGAGAGGACCTCTGGGCACAGAGAGGTTCGGGGGAATCAGACCTCCTTCCAGCCCTGAGAGGCAGGTCCTGACCTAACCTATCTTCTTGCACGGCTGTGAAGGTATCGTGGGCTGGTTGGTCCCATTTCAAAATGGGACATGTTTATATGTGGAGATGGGGATGGTGGTGGCTCCCCAGGGAGTGGATCAGAATTTTGAATCTCAGATGCTTACAGGTGGTTGGGCAGTGTCAGCATTGTCCTGGTTCTCCAAGATGCTCATAGCACCGACCTTGACATGCACACCCATCTCCACCTGTATCTTGCTGCTCCCTACCAGCCTTAGGGAGCTTACGGGGGTTCTGCAGGTCACTGACATCACCTCTAAATCCTACCTCCTTGTCTGAACGAGAAAATACTGTAAAGTACTAAATGCTTGCCTGTTCCTCTCCTGTGACAAGGAGTAAATGGCTCATAGGGTTTCCCAGGGTGACAAAACATCCCTGCTCACAGTTGCCTTGCCTGTTCTGCATTGCTCTAGCCAAGCCATTCAGCCACCAGATGCTTAGGAGCCGTCCCTAGGAGACACACCCGGACCTGAGGAGCTGTTGAGGATGGATGTCACCACCCTAGGTGCCCCCAGTCAATGTCTGCAAGAGTAAGGTCTGTGTGAGTGCTGGGGTAGGAAGGTGGGAGCTTTTCCCAGAATCCTCCAAAGAACTTGTCTTTTTATTGTTCAGGATAGAGATCAAATCTTTCCTCACTCATTGCCCTGAATCCACTTTTGGCTCTGGTGCCTCTTTCTGTCCTACACTGACTACGTTGCCAACACTGTCTTCGATGGAGGGACATTCCTTCCATTTCCAGGGATACCACAGCCATCCCCTTAGCCACTGCTAATGGCTTCAACTTCTTGGTCAGGTCTGGGTTCCCTCAAGCAGTGAAGATGCCCTTCTCCCATCTTCCACCACTCCCATCTCTTCCTGTCCCCAGGACTGAGGGCTAGGGAGGTTGGTTCTTCTCCCCTGTTGCTCAAATGGTTTAACCTGGGAAGGACGATCTAGTGTTCCACCACCTTCATCCTCACTCCACCACTGTTTGGGCAGCATTGAATTTCCTGAGTACATGTAATATCCTCTTAAACCCATCAGCTGGTGGTGCCATGGCCATGTGGACTATGAGATGGAGGTGGGTGATCCAAGACATCCAGGAACCAAACCTGAACCACCTGGCTCACAGCATAACAGAGATTCCCTCCGAGGTGGAAATAATTGGGACATCTGTAGTCTTCAGGATCAGATCTCTGAGTCCTGACAGGCTGAGGAAGCAAAAAAGACTCCAGTTCCTCCAGCATCTCATCTTCCAGGCTGATTGCAGAGCTTCTCCCTCTGGGTGGAAGGACACTGTCACAGCCACCCATTCTGGCCTCCCAGCTGGTTCCCCATGTAGGGGAGGGGGCAGGGGAGACTCTTTATTGAAAGGAAAGGGGCTTCATTTGGACCAATTATTCTCAAACTGAGGTGGAGGAAGCCGTCACTTCAGCGTTTCCTTTTTTTCCCCCCTCCTTTTACATTTGTAGTACGTGTTTTTTTAACACCCTGGCAATGGCTGAATATCACACAAGTGCCCTGTCAAGAGAGATATTCAATAAACACTTGACACCCAAGCTCAGGAATACATGGCCCATGGCAAACATGAATTATTCAAATGGAAATCAAGATAATTTTGCTTCTAACTCAGAAAACCAAGACTCTCTCTTTCCTTCCTTATTTTGCCTCTCTTCCTCTATTCATTTTCTTCCTTTTCTTTCTTTCCTTTCTTTCCTTTCTCTCTTTTTTCTCCCTTCCTCTCTCCCTTCCTCTCCCCCTTCCTCCCTCCCTCCCTCCCTCCCTCTCTCTTTCTCTCTCTCTTTCTCTCTCTCTCTTTTTCCTTGTAATTTCTTTCTTGGTGTTTCTTTCTGCACCTCCCCTTGACCCCTGGCCTTGCTGGAAATCCTAACTAGGGATCTCCCTTTGCTGAATAAACCAAGGCGAGGACCACAAGGAGTCTCTTTTGGATGAGGACACAGGGTACGTCTGTATCCCTTCAGCTAGGGCTCGTGAGCAGTGGGACCCCCATGGCTGGGTGCCATGGAGGTGTCATTGCAGCTGAACGTTGCAGCATCCAGCCAAAAACTCCCCCTGTAGTCAAACGTAACTCATTTGGGAGAAGTGGGAAGTCACAACTGGGCTTTGGGGTGTCTTTCCTGCATGACTGGGCCTTTCCTCTACTCAAGTCAATCTCCTGCCAGCAGTGGGAGTTGGTAGGATGGGGTGGGCTTACGGCACAAGAGCTCTGGGATGCTGGGGTTTGGTGGGCAGAGCTGCCTGGGGAACCCTGCTCTAGAACAGCCCAGGTTCGACTCGTGGGACTGGGGACTAGCAGCAGGCTGAAGAGCTGGAAGAATGTGCAAGAACTAGACCACAAAGAAGAAATTGTAGTGATGCCCAAAGCTAGAGGAAAAGAGGGGACGTCTATTCCTGCCTCTGCTCTCCATCTCCCTTCCCCTTCCTCTCCCTCTCTTATTTCTCAGAAATGTGGTTTCCAGCTGACCAACACCAGGTGGTACCAAAAGCATTGGATTATGGAAGCTCTACCCCAGTCTGGGATTAATGGGACACTGAAACCCTGTTGTTTACTGAGAAGAGCCAGCTGTGACTCTAAAGAAGAATTTAGAGACTAGATAACTTGACGAGAATCATGGGCAGCAGAGTGGGCATTGTTTCCTCCCACCGTCTGGAAGGTCAAATTAGAACTTGTAAGCTACACGTGCTTTGAGGTGTGCAAACAGACAAAACAATACTGTTCCCATCAGTATGTGCAGTGCATTAGGAACAACACAGCTGTGAGATGAAGCAGAGAAGTAATCGTGGAATCATAGAATAGATTGGGTCAGAAGGGACCTCAAAGCGCATCCAGCCCCACCCCTGCCACAGTCAGGGACACCTCCCACTGCATCAGGGGCTCCAAGCCCCATCCAACCTGCCCTTGAACCCCTCCAGGGATGGGGCAGCCACCAATGCTCTGGGCAGCCTGGACCAGGGCCTCCCTCCCACAACAGGAACACATTTCTTCCAAAAATCTCATCTCAATCTCCCCTCTTACAGATCTAAACCATTCCCATCATCCTCTCCCTGCCCTCCCTNGCCCAGGACACAATTGGCTTTCTGGGCCACATTTGCACATTGCCAGCTCATGCTGAGTTTCTCCCCCAAGTTCTTCTCTTCAGGGCTGCTCTCAGTCTCATAATCCCACCAGTACTGTGTGAGGTCTCAGCCACCAGGTCCTGGCGGACCCTTATACCAGGTAAGACAATGAGGACGTTTTCCATGGCTGCTTTCATCTGGTTAGAGCTGTTAACTATTCTATGACTCCTCTTCCTCCTCTCCGAAGTAACATCTCCCCTGGGTGCGGGTAGGCTCAGCCAGCTCCATCCTTCCTTCCTCTCCATTTCTCCAACCCTGCTGGCAATGCTGGAGTTTCCCCACTCCTAGTGAATGGCCGTGGTTACTTGTGAGGTTGGGACTGGCTGTCAGCCAATCACAGCCCAGCAGCAAGGATCTAATAGCCCCGGCGCCAGCCATTTAAGAGGAAGGAGAATATAGGTCATCAGTGACATCATCTCTCGGAAAGGTTGGGGGGGGATTGATAGGAGAGGGGGAAGCAATCGTTTAAATTTGGAGAGGAGCTAACTGGAAATTTGGGCCATCAGGAGAATAATGGGACGAGAGGAAGAGATGGAGATATTAATAGAGCTGGTTTCTGTAAGAGCTGGAGCGAGCAGCAAGTGATGGAGAACCACAGAGAGCCTCGGCAGGCGTGTGTGCGCCAAAACAGGCTGGGTGGCCCCAGGGGTCTAGGAGCATCAGACCGGATTCCTGAGTGGCTGTGCAAAATCTCCCTCTGCATCCAGGAGCCCGGCAGCTCTTTCCTCTTGCTCCTCACCCAGTGGTCTTCCATCCCCCCTCCAACTCACCCTGACCAGCTGCCCCTGCCTCCTGACCAAAGCAACTAGTGAGTTCACAGGGGCTGGTGTGGAGCTTGGTGTGGGCCCCACTTGCTCTTTTTGCCCAACCACTTGTGCCATCTGAGCCCAGTTCCCTTCCTCCACAGATCTGCAGTGTTTGCATGTGAACTCAGGCAGATACAACACACCAGGTGACTTCGAATGCATTTGTAGAATAACATCAGCAGCAGCCTCTCCATGGTCACTCAACAGGGACATAGATTATGGTATCTCCTCAGAAACGTTCAAACTTCACTATACAAAGACCTGATCAACCTACTTAACTGGCTTTCCTTCAAAAAGGGTGCTGGACCTCCAAGTATTTCTTCTATATCTGCGACTCCACACCCCTTCAAAGGGAGGAGGAGCTGCAGACACAGTTCCTCCTGGGACGCAACTTGGACATCCTTTTCCAGAAGGTGAAACAGTTCCAACTTGTCCCATCTCCCTCACTTGATAGACATTTGAGAGGTACACGATCAGACAACTGATCAGAGAATGCAGGGATAGGATGAGGGGGAATGGTTTTGAGCTGAAAGAGGGGAAATTGAGATGAGATCTTAGGAAGAAATGTTTTGCTGAGGAGTCCCTGGTCCAGGTTTCCCAGAGCAGTGGTGGCTGCCCCATCCCTGGAGGGGTTCAAGGTCAGGTTGGATGGGGCTTGGAGCCCCTGATCCAGTGGGAGGTGGAACTGGATGGGCTTTGAGGTCCTTTCCAACCCAAACCAGATTCTATGATCTCAGAGCAGAGCTGTGTGTCCAGCTGTGTTAGTCAGTGGAAGAGCAATGGAGATCAGCTCTCCTGGGTGCAGATCTCCCTTGACAGCATCATATACCATCTGTGCACTCCCTGGTGGGGTCTGACCTGAACCAACTGGTATCCTGCCACAGGAAACTAGGGATGCTCTTGGGGCATAACTTAAGTTCCAGAAAGCAGCCTGCATGAGCCAAGGGTGTCCAGCAGTGAGACCAAACACCTGTCACAGGTACATTAAATGCTCTTCACTTCTACCAGGTTCTCACTGTACCTGATCTGTGACCTCCTCAATGATTTACCCACCACTTGAGTCTTTGCTTTGCTGCTCTGCTGTGGCATCACGATGGAGGAGAGCAGGAGAGGGAGAGGGGCAGTGCAGCCAGCTGAAAGAGATGGAGGAGTTGAATATGTATGAAGAGGGCAGGAAGGAAGGAAGGGGGTGTTCCCCTTGTTAAATATTTACCATCCCAGCCGTGTGTTGTGATATTTCCTACCCTCTAGGAATTCCTAAGGACTAGCAAGGTTGACCAGAGAGGAATAGGGGCTTTCTCCCAGACTTCTCTGAGCAGCAAAATCCTGTCCCCACACCAGAGGTCTTGGGGGCCAGCACTGTCCCTGGAAAGGTCTGGCCTTTTGGGGAGGACACAGAGGCAGTTAATCCTGCTTGTCAAGGCAAGGTTGGTGCCAGGGTGGGCTTGGACAGGCTCCAGCAGAGCTGGCCAAAGCAGGGACCTGGGATTCCCTCCCAGCTGCAAGGCAAAGGAGAGAAGTACTTTTTCCTTGTGGAAGGAAGTCTAATGGGGCAGAGTTTATGAATTCACTTGCCTCTTCTCCTTTCTCCTTTCTCAACCCAATAGCTACAGCAGTCATTGTGGACTGTCTTCTGCTTTGACTGAAGGAGGAGTTCAGCCATCTCTTTCCTTTTCTTCATCAGCATCTTCCAGTGACCTCCAAACTCTGTGTACCAATATCTGCCCTTTGTTCCTGTACTTGGGTTGAACTGGTGGCCCAACTGGAGCTGCCTGGGTGCATGGGTTGGGAATCACTTTTGATGTGCATTTAAGTACTACTGGTATATTTTTTTTTAGGGACAGCAATGCTAACTTCTGTACTCTTTGTCTGACGTGGAACCTGGGTCAGTCATTGTGGGTCTTAGTTGCTCTTTGTTGACCTCACTGTGGTTAACTGTGAGCGTAGTGAGTTCCCGACTAGCAGTGCTGAATTCCCCAAAACCCAAAGTCACAAGGATGTGAGTCAAGAGTTCAGCTGACAGACTCAGGACATGACCAGAAATGCTTCATTCGCTGGCTTGTCTTGGTAGAGAGGCATCAGGACAACATCTATGATTTCCAGGCCTGTCTAGAGAAACTTCCCAAGCTGAATAGAAATCTTTGATTGCCTCTTTGCTGCTAGAGGAGGTTTCCTGGTCGCTACACAGGACTTGTCACATCTTTGGTGGTTTGTTCCTCGCTGCTGCATCTCTTTTTCCTGCTACAAATCTCCTGGTGTTTTGGGGGGGTAATTGTCTGAGGTCTTTGCTACTGTTCCTTCCTTCGTGGCCTTAAGTGGCATCAGGGGAGGTTTAGATTGGATATTAGGAACAATTCCTTTACTGACAGAGCGGTGAAGCCCTGGCAGAGGCTGCCCAGGGCAGTGGGGGAGTCTCCATCCCTGGAGGGGTTCAGAAACCGTACAGATGTGGCACTTCAGGACATGGTGTATTACACACAGTGGGGTTGGACTGGATGAGCCAAGAGGTCTTTTCCAACCTTAACCATTCTATGATTCATGTTTAATTACTTCAGGAAGGAGGCAATACTTGAAGGCCCTGGTCGGCACACCAGGCTGTTGAATTGCTTTCTGAACGTGACTCAGGAAGGACACGGCTCAGAAAAGAGAAGGGAGATGGTGGGACCCAGGCTGGCACTGCAGTCATTTGCGGTGTAGATGTCACCAAACCAGCTCCCTGCTCCAGAAGGGAGGAGGGCAGGCAAATCTCAGTCATCCCCTGGATTTTCCTGCTGGTGCCAGTGTACCAGAGACAGCAGCATAAAGCAGAGAAAGACATGCTCCACAGCCCCTTCCCAGAGGCTCTGCCAAGTTAATTGTGCCACAAATACGCATGAATAATGAAAAGAGGGGGAATATCCCCCAAAGCAAAATTGTTCTCAAAGAAGGGGGCATCGTGTGAGGTGGCTTTGTCTGCTCCTCAACATTTCATCAGGCAGCAGGTTCCAAGGCCCCCTTGCAACCAGGGAAGCCTTGTGCATGTTTTCCCTTAGTTTTCCAAGAAAACTGGGCTGCTGAACTATGCAAAGGCAACATCACGAGCTAGGGCAGATCCCCAGGTCAGGAAGCAGACTTTGTAAGCAACCGAGCATCTCCCAGGGGCAGATTGCTCAACCACTTGCTGTTCTCTTTGCTTGGGATCAGGGACAGTTTTCTTCTTGGGAACAGAACTGCTAGTAACAAAAGCTGTCGTGGAAACAG
>WAAB01024691.1:0-7500 GCA_013389865.1 Piaya cayana
CCCCCTCTGGTGGCAGGCAGATGGTCAGGGCAGAAAATGACCACTTGCATAAACATGCCGTTCTCCTTTTCATAAGAGTATTTCAAACTTGCACCTGAGATTTTTCTTTCTAGTAGCTAAGGACTTCTCCCTGACGACCTGGGAAAGAATGAGTGAAGCATGCTCAAACCCAGATTTCAGCTGTCTTGGCTCAAATTTTCAGCCTGTAGTTAAGTCTAACCCCAGCATACAAAAACTAACTGCCTGCTTTTGCTGTAGGATATCTGAATTTTTCAACATCAAGATTAATGAATTTGAAGAGAGAGTTGGTCTTATCTGGCCCTCATCCTATCTCACATGACAGTACATTTTTCTTTTCAAGTCTTACAACAACAACAAAAAAAGAGTTGATTCCTCATAAAAAAAGCAAGAAAAAAATAGTTTATGCTGCAGCATCAAAGAGGTTTCAGGGCTGTGTAGAGAGGTCAAGATAAGGAAAAGAATGAAATTACCACTCACTGTCTATTCATAAGAAACACAGACAACGCTACTTCAAAATCTCATGTAGCTTAAAAGTAAGAATGTATGTTTCCACATAATCTATATAACCTCCAAAGCCATCACTTCCTAAGACACTCATCTGCTTGGAGGAAGCGTGTGTTTAGTGGGTCAGTGGTACTTTGAGCAAGGAAATTTATTATACTGTTTATGATGAGTATACTTGCACAGTTTATTTTAATAGTTACACCACTTAGTAAAGTTGTCATCCACTATTAAACGCATCTTCATATGGGAAGGAGAGAGTTGTGTGTTGCTAAAGACTCAAATTAATATTTAAGAGTTTTCGCTGTACAAAGAATAGACTGTGAAGGGCAGCGAGCCCCACAAAAAAGCCAGCTTCCATTTGGCCAGAGAAATTAGGAACTAGACATTAAAGGATAAATAAAGCCCAAGTCAATGCTTCTTTGCACAAACCAGAGACCACCATTTGCTCCAAAATATGAATAATGACCAAGTCCCAAGAACCCTTCACTAACATAAAACGTCGATGATCGTGACAGAGCCCAGGGCATTGATTTCATACTGAATTGTGTATTCTGGCACCCTGATCCAATATCTCTTCCTCCTTCATTCTGCTCACATTGGGTTAGTAAGGCTACATGTCTGGAAGCAGTTTTCTGATCAGCACAGAAATGGCAATGCTGCTGTTCCTGCAATAGAAAGGAAATTTTTCACAGAAAGGGTCATTGGGCACTGGCAGAGGCTGCCCAGGGAGGTGGTTGAGTCACCATCCCTAGAGGTGTTTGAAAGATGGGTAGATGAGGTGCTCAGGGACATGGTTTAGGGGTCAGATAGGAATGGTTGGACTCAATGATCCAAGTGGAAATTATTGAGTTACATGTCAGAATGGAATAAAGTTTTCCTTCTCTAGAAACTGGAAAAAAAATTTTCCCTGCCTCAGTTTTAATAAGTGAATAATATTCTATTTTGACCGTAAGAGACATGAAAAAAAATCATGTCCAATCCTGTAAGAAGATAGGTTCTGTAAGTCTTATATAAATATTTAATTAAAAAATGAGATGTATATTAGGGATTGTGAGAATCAAATCCCCAAATACATTAGGCCAATTCCAGCTTTTTGTCCAGTAGCATAAATAAAAACAATACATGGCAAGACCTGTTCCATCTCCTTGTGCATGGAAGAGAGCCTGGGCACTCGAGAGAGCTCTGCCTGAGCTTCTCCCGCAGCAGGGACCCAAAGGCAAGGTTAAGGATGCAACTTGATGCAACCAGAATATCCCAAGCCTGTTCAACTACACCAATGGTGCTCAAAAGCACTTAAAATTAAACAGAGATGGCTCTCTACACAAAAGGATGCCTATGGAAAACTTGAAAACCAATGAAAACTCATCCCCAAGCAGCAGGTTTAATTTTTTTATCTTTCCCTGTAATAAGCGATAAATGTTTTGAAAATTCAGTTAGTTGTGTGCTTTATAATGCCTGCAAAATGTTAAGACCATAAACTCAAGTCAGTGGGTATTACACAAAGAAATTAATTAAATTCAAAATTCACAAAATAGCCCTCCTTAAAACATTTCCTTTCAGAGCGTAAGAATAACATCAGCAACAACAATAAACAGAATTAAATACTGTTCATGAGGAGATTCCTGAAAGTAGAAGAAAGCAAGTGCAGCTCCTGTCTTTAGGATGTAGGACCCTGGGAACTACAGGTTGGTCAGCCTCTTACACTCCTCTGATGCTTCAAGTCATATGCCCTCATCTTCATACCTGGCAAAAGGTACTTCTCGTGGCCTAAATGTTCATGATGAAGTAAAGATACACCTACATATGGATGTTTTAACTTATAAACCAGAGAAAGCATGGAAACTTTATAACTAGATATAGCAAACTACTACAAGCATCAAGTAGAATGGAAGATGAAAACACAGAATATTTATTTTTCTCCTAGAAATATACATATAAGCGTGTAGTTACACATTTTCATTTTTACTTTGCAGCAAATATGCATCATTATTTCTGCATCTGATACAAACTCCTATTGCAGGCTATTTAAGACAACAATTTCAGCTAGAAATTTTTTTTTTTGTATTTACCTTGGTATGAATGATGCAGTGTACCATAGGTCAGCTCTATCTTGCTTATATTTGCATGACAAACAAAATTTTCCGCTTCAAGTAGAGCATTTTACACTTCAAGTATAAGTTCAGTTCTAAAAACTGTTTCAGTTTAAAAAAAAATCAACAAATTATTTCACATGTTTTCAATTAGCAGCATTTAGACTGAATAATTGATTTTTTTTCTAGCCATAAAAAAACNATGCTCTCTCCAAAGCCATAATGTTGATTTAGCGGCTACAGCCTCCCAGTAGCCATTTGCCAGGTGTCAGGAAGTTTACACTCTTCTTTTTCATAGAATCANCTATTTGTACTCAGACTGACGAGATGTAAAGTAGGGCTATCCCTCACTGAAACGAAATCTTCCAAGTTTAGTTTTGGTGTTATTTTTGTACTATTTAGCCTGAAAATCTTGTTTCATCTCATACCCAGGCTTGCAGGACCAGACACTAGAGTTGAACACTAGATGCACACCACTGGACACAAAGTATTCTGCATATCAGCATATCAACTAGGTTCCAAATATAGAGAAAAATAAGTAGCTTAGCTTTACATCCCTTCCCTCTGTACCAAATCAAAGCACTGAAGAACTATGCTCTCTCCAAAGCCATAATGTTGATTTAGCGGCTACAGCCTCCCAGTAGCCATTTGCCAGGTGTCAGGAAGTTTACACTCTTCTTTTTCATAGAATCATGGAATCATAGAATAACCAGGTTGGAAGAGACCCACTGGATCATCGAGTCCAACCATTCCTATCAAACACTAAACCATACCCCTCAGCACCTCGACCACCCATGCCTTAAACACCTTCAGGGAAGGTGACTCAACCACCTCCCTCGGCAGCCTGTACTTTGAAGATGTTAAAACCAGAGGTGTCAAAGACTGTGTAATTAGGAAAAGCAAGAGAAGATGCAGGATGTGTAGGACCTGTGCACTGTGCATAAACACAAATCCATACATAAACTCATCATTGTTTGCTCTGAAAGAATCTCTGCCTTTTTCCCTTTGAGCATGCAATACCTTGTGTCTTTCCTGTGATCAGATATTTTTCCTATTCTTGGTTGAACATAAACATGTATTTGGTAATTGCTACTTTGAACATGCTAATAATGAAACCTAACTCTTCTTTATGTTCTAACAGTTTTCTGTATTAAGTGGGAATTTTTATAGCATTTTTCCCAACAAGACATCTTGCTTGTAAATAACACAACATTAAGTGTCATGATATAATTGATTTTCTAATGAGGTTTTCAAAAAGCATTATATTTTTGCTTGTCAGAAAATCTTTACAACAGAAATAAGTCCTTCCATATTTATTCCTCATAAACCGAACTTTTTATTCCTACAGTGAAGTTGAGGTGGCTTAAATCATGTGGATTGCCATAAAACAACATATTGTACCAGATATTTTTATGGTTCTCCATACTTGAATGTTGCACTATGAGATCAGGAGCAAAGCAATCAAAATGATCAGAAAAGAATTAGCAGTGTGCTTAGTTTTTTGGGAAAAAAATCAGCCTGGGCTGAGCAAACAACAGCAAAAGGACTGTGTGTTTAGGTGGGAGTGAAATTGAGGTGAATTTGATGTAGCAAACAAGGTGTTGAGGTAGATACAACCCCAAAAGGATTCAATCTAGTCCTCCAGAAAGTAAAATCTACAAGATCTGCTAATTTGGAAAGATGTCTGACAATAGCAAGACATTAGTGTAATTACTTCTTTATGTCCTTTCTATAGTTTTGTCTTAAATGCTAGATCACTTTAGTTTGCAAGACTTGTTAAGAAACAACTAGTAGATGCCTCCTTGCAAAACACAAATAGCTAAATTAAAAGAAAATGAAAACTGTTCATGCTAGAGGAACTTCTAATTTTTAAGTCTAAGCTGTCTAAATTAATAGTTTGAAGAAGCGTTTACTTACAAATTCTACTAGAAAAAGAAAATATCCAACTCTACACAGTCAAATGCTCTCTCTGTATCCACTGAAGTACCACATAGCATGTGGCAGAACACATACCATGAGAACTGGTCATTATTTGAAGCAAACTGCAAGTGCCTTATGAAAAGCAAGCTCATACTTTTTGCAGGTCCAGGATTCATCCTCTCTTATCAGCTGAAAAGGAAACAGGAAGATACACCCAGGCAGACACACACGGAGGAATGGGGGTAAATAAAAAATGTTTCTAAAATAACATAAAATGGCACAAACCATCTTGCTTCCAACTCCTTGAGACAGTCTCAGTATACACAACCAACAAAAAATATGATTCATAGCCTTGAATTACTGTAGGGCAGTTTTACTTGTAGCTCCCTCTTTAACACTTCTGAGCGATGCACTATTTATGAAGACAGACACACACTTAAGCATGAATTTCCAATTTAGCACAGGATTTTAAAAAGGATCAAAAAAAGGACAGCGGACAGTTGATTGAACTGAAGAGTACTGTGGTATTTGGTCACGTTATCAACCCACCACCACCAGCCTTCGGTGGGAAGGGGCTGGGTAAGTCAGAAACCTGCTGCAGTGGTAGCATTTCTGTAAAAGGGATGGCAAAATCCCTCCACAGCTATTGGAGAGCCATTCTACCAGTATTACAATAAATAGTTATGTGTCTATTCATTAAAATTGAAGCCTATCAACATGCAATTGAGCTCTTTCTCAAGACTGAGCATCCATAAAGGCTCCACACCACCCATGTCCCTGAACAGGGACCAGTGCTGCAGGCTGTCCTGCTCATGGACACCCACTTGCCTGCGGTTTGTAGGAATATAATCAGGTTCCTAGCCCTTGGTCAAACCAGGCTGAGATCATCCATCAAACTCAAAAGTAACTGGAGAAAAGGAAATGAGAGGGACCTAACAGCATGATCACATCAGCCTTACTTCTACAGGAAGCAAGAGAGGAAAAAAAGGATAAAAAAAAGCCTGCAGTGCACTTGGAGATGCCTTGCCTCTATGGAAAAACATCTACCCCAGCCTCTGCACTGCGTGATCTTTCCTCTGCCTCACCCTCACTCCCTGTCAGCATCTTCTGGCAGGAAACTCACTGTTCCTCCAGAGCTGTCCCGTCTCCATCTGTCCTTCTCCTCCCTCCAAGTTCTGGACCCACATTAAACCCACAAATGCTTTCACCGTGAGATACAGGAGAGACCCAAGGAAGTTACGGTCCTAAAATAGGATTTGCCAAGTGGTGCCTGCTTTCCCCTCGGTTCACTAAGATGGCAACATCCAAGGGGCAAAAACATGCTTACGTACAATGATAAAGGTGCTACTGAGCATGAAGGTAGGGTTAAAAAACATTTACAAAATCCTGGATGTCTGAGGCTGCACCTAAGCCTGGGTTTCCTTAGATGGTTGGTTGACGCAGCCCGAGCTGATTTTCTATACAAATCTCCTCCGACAAGGGAAAGAAATAGATGCCAACAAAAAGTATATCTAGAAAATTCCTAGATTTGGCAACTAGCATCACCCTGTGATCCCTCCCTGCTACCAGCACTGTGCTGGGGGGCTCTCACTGTGGCAGGAGGTGATGCTAAACGAAGATCTCCCCATTCCCTGCTGCTCTGAAAAACAAACGCCTCTCCCCACCCTGGTCACGCTTCTGCTTCCAACTTGTGTGCTCCAAAACTTTCATTTTTCAGCACAAATGGGACTGGTGAATTGACCCATCAGGCCCCATTTCCTCTCTCCAGAGGGTGGTTTTGCTCCCTTCCGTCCTCTTCCAAGGCGTGGGGTCCCAGGGGATGGCTGGGCTGTCAGCGCCGCTTCCCTACCCACTGTACTGGAACCAGTGCCGTGGGGGCCGTGGCAAAGCTTCCGAAACCCAGCCCTCCACCAGCCCTCCACCGGGGCTCTCACCCTGTGCTGCATATGAAAGCTCCATCACTACAGGAAAAAAAGAAAAAAAAGACCAAAAAAGAGACAGAAGCTAAGACCTAGCTCCCTCACCCCATCAATCTTTGCAAAACTTTCCTTTTTCTTCTGCGTCACTTTAAGCAGCCTTTATATTGTAAGAGTATCAGGCTGGTGATATAACAAGTTTTTCATTGTATAACGCCACTTTGACTTTTCTTCCTACAGGGATGATAATCTCTGCAAGTTAATTTTTTATTTTCTTCTCTTTTTATTTTCTTTTTTATCTGGCCAAACACTCTTTAGGCTTTTCTTTATTGACATCTGGTTATCCGTTTTTTAATTAAAATCAAAACAGCACTCATTTTCCCTTTTTATTTCACCTTTTTCCTAGGGCTCACCCAAGACTGACTGCAGGAAGCACTTTGTATCGAGGGGGCCCCGGACAGTGGGGAGGTGGATGCTCACCCAGCCCTGCTGCTGAGCTCCCAGCCCCTCCACACCATGGATCCCAAGGCCAGCATCCACATCCAGTCCTCAGTCAGCTCCTTGTTTTCCTTTTATTAAAAAAAAGCAATTAAAATTTAAAAAAAAATAAAAATGTCATTATTTTTACATGATTAGCAATATTGTTGTTAATCAAAACATTGATTTAATTAAGACACAAAGAGGCACAGCAGGAGGAACCATGCTGCTCATTCCTTTAACATGCAATATGTTTTATATAGTTAACTACAATGTAAACAGGAAAAATATTTCCACAGATGAGACTATTTGCTACCAAATATTTATGTGACTATGGATGTGACAGCATACGATAATCAATGTATGATCATTTAGTCTAACTGTGCAATAAAACCATAATTTTTGCTGCATTTACCTCTACTGTTGCAGTGTTTCTTTGAAATATTTTCTGTAAGATTAAATGTGATCAAAATGCATCTTTTATCCCTCAAGCTTTTTTTTTAACGCCCCCCTCCTTTTGGAACACCAGACTCCCTCCCCCCCCCAATTATATAAACAGGTTTAATACAGTT
>WAAB01024691.1:12500-38015 GCA_013389865.1 Piaya cayana
AGCCCTGTATGTGCTCTTCCTATTTTGTGAAGTTCTTCCCATCAGTGACTAAATAAATGAGAGGTCTGCTGGCAGCCCTTGCTCAGTATGAGGAAATTAGTGGTGTACATTCTGCGTTAAATTATTTTCCACCATTCATGGGTCACGGTTGTGTACTTAAATAAAACTGAAGAGCCATAACCATGCTTTGGCAACTGCCAGGGATGCATTTTTCAGGCAGACCACAGCCCAGTGCCTGGTGTTGAATTCCACAACTATTCCTGGCTAAGAACATCACATTTTCTTAGACATTTTCTTATTCTTTCCTAGCAGAAATTAAAGGAATCCAAATGTAAAATTCCAAATATAATTCAGATTTAACACCTCAAATTTAAGTCCTGATCTCATGGAAGGATGGAAGGAGGGCTTTTATATGTGTTTACCCACCCTGACCAAAGAGCAGCCTGCGCCCATGGCGCAGGACAACATCCCACAGATAATACTGTTGTCAATAGGTTCAAGGTTTCAAGTTCACCTCCACCATTTAGGACAGGAACCTCTTCTCCTACCCACATAATGACCCTGCGGCAACCAGCAACTTGACCAAAGTGAGGACGGGGCAGTACAATGGCCGAAAGCTATACAACAGGGTTGTGTTTCCAAAACCAGCTTTTCATTACAGGTATTCAATTTATACATGCTGATCGTAAGCAACTGTCTCCCACTTTTCAGTGAGCTCCACATGTGGTAGAGCAAAGCCAAGGAGGGATTCCTTTGGAGGGGCATAGCAGGGGGAACCTGTTCTCAATCCCTTCCACAACTGGCAGCTCTGCTGTTTAAAACGAGAGTATTTCCAGTCCAATTCCACTGATGCTCCAGCAAGAAATGAGACAGTAACAGGAGAGGGCAGAATGTATGGTTTGAAGCAGTTTAAAGCATGGGACATCCCTGTTCACAACATTTTAACAAACAGAAATGCCAGCAGCAGCTGGGGGAGCTGCTCATCCTGTCAAGATTGGATGAAGTGCCTTTTTTTTTTTGTATTTTTGTTGTTTTTATTTATTCACTCGTTATTTTTTTGTAATTTTTTTTTAGCAGACAACCCTGAAATAATAAAATGAAAAGGCTGCCAGAGTCACCACCAGCCACATACATCTCTGCACATTTCCCTGCACTAGCAGAAAACAGTGTTCACTCCCTTTTGAAACAAAATTTTAAGTCCCATGGAAAACAGGCTGTTTACTTGGCATTAATTAGAGCAAATAAGATAAAGCAGTCAGCTAGTGAGATTCCTTCGTTTTATCACTGCTCTTGTTTGACTGTTGACAATCTCTGTGGGGTTATTGTGTATGTCTATTGCGAAATAAATCATATTTGAAGTTATCACTTCCAGTTCAGGTTTTAATTTGCTGGACTTCATTTGGGAAAAAAACATGTGTTTTCTCTCTCAAACATTTGCAATGCAATAATTAACAGGATGCCAATATTTCAGTCCTAATGACTATCTAATCTTAGTGGTGCATGTACAGGGTGTTTTAATATTTCATAATGTTTTATTTCAGTTGCACTAGAGCGAAGCTGCAGTTGAGTTTATCCACAGATTAAATTGTTTTAAATCACTGAAGTAAAAATATTACTTCATTTCTCTGTCTTTTCTTGACAATGCAAAATTAAAAGAGTCACTCATTTTTAAAGATCTGTGGGGAAAAAATGTTCTCTCCTATTTTGCTTGGTAATGCAGTATCTCGTCTGAGTCTCCTGTGTTACCAACAGCAGCTCTAGTTCTGCTGTTAAAGCAGAGATGATCCCAAGGCAGGGTTTTACCTCTTGAGGTTCAGTTCCTCGCTGCATCCCACTCCTCCCCTAGCAGAGATGAATAAAATGGTGTAAATACACCAAAGGCACTACCAGAAGTCTGTCTCTGCAGTAACACTGAGCCACGACTAGTGGTACCAAGGCTTTGACTGGGAACACTCCTGGCCAAATTAAAGGTAGATACGTGTGGCACAAGTAGCTGCAACAGCACACACCTACTGGAGCATGCCTAAAAGCATTGTAAAAAGGACGTTTCTTTTACACAATATGGAAAATCCTTTTACACAATATGGAAAACCCTTTTCCACAAGGTGTCTTTAGGAGACCTAACTTCCTTTTTCCCCAAATCTTTACCCTGCAAGGACAGAGAACCGAGACCACAGTACAGTGACAAACATGGTTTTAAATGTTTATGGTAAAAATCCTGCAGAACAATAAACCTAGCTCCTTACTCTAGGTTCCTCTAACATTTCTAAACTGCATGACAACAAACCTTGGTAACCATTAATTCCAAGTTCTGAGATATCTGTTCCGTATGAAAAAACATGTAACTGCATAATAAAGCTTGTTACTAAAAGTATTTAATATTCATAATGTTTTAGTAAGTAGCAAATTCTCATTAAAACAAGTGTGGTGCTTGCACCACTGATTTCTATGAGTCTTCAGTTAGCAAGAACAATGAACAGCAATACTACCGCAGTGTCTTTGTTCGTAGTAAGAATACACTCTTGCTAGGGTATTTATCATGATAAAAGCATTGTTTGTGTTCTGGCAGCAATGCCACTCCACATTTCTGTAGTGCACAAAATAATATTATAAAGGCAATCAAATTTGATTATTTAAGCATACATACGCACACGAACATGCAACTACACACTCCCCCTTGTGCCAGATAACATCACACTAACCTACATATCTGGCGGTGCTGGGCAAGACACAAGTTTTGCTACAGAATAGAAGAAATATTTTTTTATAGAGTAATACTGGCAACATTTCATTAACATATTCATAAGCTTTATTTAAGGTAAAATCTAAATAATAATTGACATGAATAGCATACAGGATGGGCTACTAAATATAAATCTTGCCCTGTCCAGGCACCTTTATTCCTTGCCATAGTTTAAGACAACCAGACTGCAACAGCATGGTCTAATCATGACTACACATCAGTTACATCATCACTCTTGAGATCCTCCAAAAACTACTCCTAGAAGCAGGCACTGGCAAGCTACTCACATGAGCTGTGCAGAGGACAACCGCTCCATGGGCAACATCCATGTCAGTAGGACCATTGCAGACTCAAATCTGCTTCCAAATGCAAATTCAAATAATAATAATAATGTTTATAAGAGAGATGCTGATCATCTGAAGGGATCCACAACTGCACATGGGACAGAAGGGCACGAAATCACAACTTTAAAAAAACATATCTCTTTTTTTCAAGCCTCAATGGGTACTTTAGACAACTAAGACTGTCAAAATACACAGTAAACTTTCAGCAGTGAAAATAGTTAACGACACTTCTACCAGTGAAACCACAGGACTTTGCATTACATGTCAACTGCATAAAATCATTAAGATTAAATTTAATTTATACCAATCAGCCTGAGGTGAAGATGCATGAAATTAACCTGATGCAGTACATTCTGTGTTTTATTTTTCAACGTACTTTAAATGTAGTACTAATACATCCATGCAGTTAATATAAGTGAGCCAACTCCCTAAATTAAGATTAAAATATTGTGTTTATTTGTATCCATATATACACATTTAATTCCCTCAACCATTGATGTGACATGAAATAACCTATCAATCTGTACTGATCATAACTACTTGCTAAACCTTCTCAAACAGTAAACATAAATATCATAAGTAAACCTTATTGATATCCCAGTACTTTATATTGAAATCAGTCTCAAAATCCTATTTGATGGTGTAACAGTTCATTGCAATAGGATAAAACAGTGAAGAGTTAGTGACCATCTTTGACAGCTCCTGGAGCACAGATGAGATCCCAGAGGATCTGCAAAGACAGGGGAAAAAGAAGACAGGAAGAAATTATAGACTAGTCAAACTTTGATATTGGGAGAGATAATGGAAGAAATTATTAAAATATTTATAAGCATCTCAGGTTCATAAGGTTATAAACCACCAAACAAATCTAATCTTTTTCTTTGACAAGATAATTGGCCTCATGGATAAGGGAAGGAACAATAGGGGGAAATATATATACTGACTTTAGCAGGATTTTTATATACCTTTGCTGATGACATTCTCATAAAACAATAGGGAAATACAGTTTACATTAACAGAGTCTAAGGTGGGTGCCAAGGAAAGTTTTAAAAAATTTAAGCAGAAGTATTTACTGCATGGTTACAAGGGAAACAGAAACCTCTGCACGAAATAATGGTTTGCAGTAATACAAGCTGGAAGTCCCAGCCCACGTGTTTTAACTGCCAGTACAATGTACCTGAATGCACCTGCTGCTTCAAATATTGTCAAACTGGGATGGTATCACAACTCTAGGTATGTCAAACTGTGATGGTTCCATACCTCTAGGTTCTGCAATGTTTGGTTAAACAGGAGTTGATTACAGAATAAACTTATCAATCACCAAGTTGTGACACAGTCCAAGCAGCTTATGTGAAAGATTCAGAAATCAAAATTAGTTTGATGTATTAAGAGAAATAGTCCAAACCAGCATAAAAGAGTCATGATCAAATGCAGAACACAACCATTAGGAATGGAAAAATCAATTAGGCACACTGGAAGTAACTCAGAGACTCTCTTCCAACCTCAACAGTTCAGTGATATGTGTTGTTTTCTAAGATTTGTATGTATTAGCAACTAGGCAGGACATGGACGTAATAAAATGATGACGTCACAGAATCATGAGAAATCATGATGATGAAGAGAAGCAGTATCTGCTAGATTATATACTGGCCTCATGGATAGGGCAGCAACATAACCAGACTTCAGCAAACTCTACCATTAAAATTTTCTGACAGTACTCTCAAAATACAGACAAATATGATCTATACAAGCAGTGTGTAAAACAGGTACCAAAACAGTTAAAGGAATAATCATCTTCAGCTACTGCACACTAGGCCTCCTCTGATGAGACACTTCCTGAAATACTGAGTTCACTTTGCATCAAAAACCAGAGGACAAATTACCGAAGCCGTAATTAAAACAGCATTTCAGAAGAGTTCAGTTCTGGAAGAAATATTAAAGTAAATTATGAACTATAAAGCAAAAAGATGTGGTACAACCACGTGAAGCAAATGTTTGAAGGTTGCAAGTAATGTAATGAATGGAGGCCAAGCAACACTGTGAAAGCAATATATGCAGGTAAAATGGGTTAAAATTAAAACGGGGAATTGAGACTAAGTACTTTACAAGGGAAGAAAACTTTATAATGAGACTACCCCATACCAGTACCACGTTTCATTACAAACTTGAGACTTTTGAAATTATTTGTTAAGATGACTGAATGTGGGAACGATGCTATATGCTGCTTTGAGGGAAAGAACAGTGAATGAAACGAAGAAGAGTAATATAGAAATAGAATGGTATTAGGTTGGAAAGGACCTTTAAGATCACCAAGTACAACTATAAACTTAATACTGCCAAGTCCATCACTAAACCATGTCCCTAAGGGCCACATACTTGCCATGATTTAAGCCAGGTTACTGTGAAACTATCTCCTTGTACATACAAACAAGCTGTACAAAAGAGAAGTTTCTTTAGGTCCTGAAGAAACAACAGTGACTTGTGAGCAAGCTTCTGCAGTTTTAGTGATACAAATGAATGTATCTAACTCAAATTGAGTTCAACAGGGCGTATTTTCAGTGTTCTATGCATGGTGTAAGTCAGTTGCCTTCTTAAAAAATGGTGTTTACAGGCTTGCTCAGTAATTTTCTAGGTATCGTTACCTACACCAGAACCAATTACTGAACAAGTGGTAAAGGGCAGAAAATGTTTGTGGATGCTAAGATTAGACAATCAATGAAGGAAGGACGATGGTCCAGTATGTGCCTGCAGCCAGGGAGTATAGTCTTGGAGGGAAAAACATCCCTCATGAGCTGCAGCATAAACTCCTCCTCCAAAATGCCTTCAATGGAAGGCATGTCCACCCCTACTGGACCACAGCAGTGTTTTAGGACAAGTTAGTGTTTTAGTATATTAAAATGATGAATGGCATGAGTTATTCTCATTTTTGGCACTTGCATCTATTAATTACTAGTCTACCACCAATGTTGTCTATTGTTTCTGAAGATGTTTCCAACCTTTTAGTAATATTGGTCCCTAATTTATTGACCCGGAGATGGCAAGAGCTTCTGCATAAAAAAATGGGCCCACTGAAAATATGCTTATTTTTCTATTTGTCTCTTAGGATCCTTGGTAGTCTGTAGACCTGAAAAATTTTATATATCACATGGAGAGAAATCACTAAGCTCCTATAGACAGACTCTTTATAGGTCAGGCCTCTGGAGGCAGCATCCTTGGAAAGCTGGGGAAAACATTCAAGACATTAATTCTTCTCATCTTCATAAATTCATTTTGGCAGAGTATGAAATGCATCCACGACCCAGCTTGCAGTGGTGGTTTTCATGCCATTACATCTCTCACTAGTGCTGCCACCAGTTCAGTGCATCGATGGCAGCAGAAATGAGGATAATCTTTATCCTACAGCAATAAAGAGGATATTTTCAAACATCCTGTTTTCTAGTCCTGGCAAGAGCACGTCATGGCAACTAAAACACCAACAGATTATTGACACAAGCAGTCCCTCTGCTAACATTGCTTATGACAATGACAGGACACTAATCTAGCAAAAGAACTAGATAGGGCTAGAGATACTAATTTCCACTTTACCTAAGAGTGCACAGCATGTCCTCACAAAAGTCAGTCCTTTTTCTTGGTAAGACAAATTCAGTATCAGACAGGACATCTTAATGTTTCTCTGATTGCTTCAGGAAGTAGACAAGAATCAGACAAGGGAGCTGTTCTGGAATATTTGCCAATTGCATCAATTTTGATTCACTCAAAATTGAACTTGTGTGATGTATATTAGAAATACTGCCCTATAAATACACTCTTGAAACTGCTCAGATGGGAAGAAATCAATGGTGTTACTCTTCAGTAACAAAGGACTTTGTTACAAATCAATTAGCAGTAACTAAAAAAATATTCATACCTTAAACCCCATAATTTTTTTAATTTCTGCAGCATTATTCAACTAAGCAGATATGGTGACTTAATAAGTCATTTTTAGTTAAAATGTTGTACATTCCCCCCATGTCTCTGGCCCAGGAGTAGGCAAGGTTCAGGCAGGACCCTGTGCTCTCAGTGCAGAGACTTCTAAAAATGTGGTGAAGTGTGAGCCTTGTCTTCACCACAAATGGTGAAGTGTCAGCAGGATAGGAGGGTCTTCAAATAACATAAATAAGCAATGTCCCCTAGAGATGATCAATATTCAAGGTCTTTCCCCCCTGAAATCCAGCTCTCTGTTTCAGACACATACAGCATTGCCAGCCCTGATAATGGCATAGATGAAACTCTGGGCTCCTGCTGCCTACAAAGGGGAATGTGGTAAATAGTCAAATACTCACAGCATCTGTGGCTCGAGATGCACGAGTCAACAAGAAAACCTTCAAGTTTTAATGCTCACAAGTTCAATAATGACCACACTGATAAATCCAGATGAAACAAACTGGATATCGGTTACACATACACAAGACCTGTATGGCCCTGATCTGAAGTGAAGGCTACTGTTAAACTGAAGGCTTCCAGGACATCACGAGGTTTATGTTGTGCTTTCATGGAAGTGACCCAAGAATGTACTATGCAACACTCACAGTTCATGTTATAAAAAGATATTCGTACTTAATGCATTGACAGTTAATAATAAAAATACAAAAAGCCATTTGTAACAGCATCATACATGGAATTTAAATACAGAAATCCAGAGATTAACTTTTTTTTCTTATTTGCGGAGATACAGTGGAGCCTTAATGGGTGTACACTGCATTTCTACAGCAAGATCTTTTCCTTAGGTATGGAAGGGATCATGTGTAAACATAGATATATAGACACACAGTGCACACAAGCGTGAAAATGTTTTTCTACTGGTATATGAATATTACTTTTTTTGCTACAGCTGTGTGGGAGCTGGTTATAGCCAACTTAAGTCTGAAAAGCAGTGTAAGTATGGCTGCCAAGTATCGCTGTAATAAAAACATGCTTATTCCTGTAGTCTCCATGCCAGAGGGGCACAACAAGCGGTGAGCCCATGAGCTGGGCTGTGGTCTGAGCTCTGGATGCTCCCTCTACTCAGCTCTATTTCTTAGTTAAAACCTGTACGTAAATCACAGGGTAGAAGAGCTCCTAAAACACAGAGGCAGAGGGGTGAAATACCTCCCCATGCTCTTCTGCTTGTAATGCCTGTGAATACAGCCTACTTCTTTTTAGACCGCCAGAAAACAGAGAAAATAGTGATAATGAAGGAATTTTGTACCCGAGATCCCAAAGTATATTCTTATTTAAAATATTTTAGGCTTTGAAACGGGTAGCTGAGAAAAATGAATGCTGGCTTAAATTAAAGACTATGAGACACAAACATCAGCTTGGCCAAGAGCTGTATAAGCAGCCACATTAACACCAACCATATCACCTAATGGAGTAATTCACAGGAGCACATTACACTTCATTATAGCACTTTATTTCATAATGGAGATCTACTGGTCATTGCAATGATCACAGAATCATAGAATAGTTTGGGTTGGAAGGGACCTTAAAGATCATCCAGTTCCAACCCCCCTGCCATGGGCAGGGACACCTCCCACTAAGTCAGGCTGCCCAAGGCCCATCCAACCTGGCCTTGAACACCTCCAGGGATGGGGCAGCCACAGCTTCCCTGGGCAACCTGGGCCAGGGCCTCACCACCCTCATGGTGAAGAAATTCCTCCTTATGTCTAGTCTAAATCTGCCCCCTCCATTTTATACCCATTGCACCTAGTCCTGTCATATTAGTTCAGCTCTGAAGCAGCTTCTCTAGTCCATCAGAATGTTTTTTGCACACACCACGAAATATTTTTACTTTATGTGGTCCACCCTGACTCTTGATATTTAATACTGAACAGTCTAGTAAATCCATACTGCAATGATCTTTTACACGATCAGAGAGGGAGAAGACAAATAAACAGTAAACCTAATCAGCCTTCATGGCTCCAACAGTTTGAGTTAACCCAGAAATAGGTGGTTCTAAAGGCACATGGTGACGCCATCGCAATGGGAGGAACGCGGATGTCTCTCCTGGCTGCTGTCGTGGCCATACACCAAAGAGCCCCTCGCTGCATGAGCTGTGCAGCCCCTTCACTTGATGTAGCACAAATGCAACTTTTAAATTGCTCTTCAGAGGCGTCCCTTGGCGGCGGCTGGGCGGCTGCAGGAGATCAAAGCCCCCAGTGCCCACCCTGGCCAGGCCTTTTCATCTGGACTGACAGCACTGGTGCTGAGGTACCTGCGGCTCCTGAGGAGGCCAGATAAAAGCACTCTCTAGCTGTCCCAGCAGCCGTACAGTGTGCATATGGAATTAACGACGGGTAATCAAGGCCCAATACGGATATACTATCAAAACAAAAATGCACAGAAAAAGCTCATTAAAAGGACAAGACACCAACTATTGAAATGCATATTTAAGTCAATTCCTTGAATAAAACCATATCTTAAATTTCACATTGCATTTCTTTCTGCTGAAAAGATGGACTTCTAAAGAAAACTGTGTGCTGATTCCCTGCCCATTACACTTGTCAACTAAAGGAATTACAAGCGCCAGCAAAAACCCAATAAAGCACCCAGCAGCTCCTAGGGCTCTTTTCCCATGCTTATGCTGGCGTGAAAAATTACACAGTACCCTTGCCTTGTGAAATTACTGTTACCAAACCACACACACTCAGGAACAAAGTGTAGTTTCTTTAGTCATTCCTTATTCACAGTTTTTAATACTTCTACCACCCCACGCAACTGGTAGTTGAAGCAGCAACAGATCTACATTTACTGTTAAAATGCTCCTGAAACACTACTTACCACATGAATCTTTCTAAGGAGTTTAAACCCCACTATTTTTTAACAAGAAGCCCATGCTACAGTTCAGCACCAAATGCCAGAACAGGTTTATGTTCTGTTTTTGCAGAAGAGCTTGGGGAAAGCGCTACTTCTTTCAACAGTCCTCATTTTATCCAGGTAAGCCTTTAAGACCGCAGCAATAATTTTCCAAACAGAGAAATGATATCACTTGGATATCAACTGAAATTTTGATTTTGCTGTTAAAAAGATGTTTTAATATTTCACAGGCATAAAATACTGAAACTGGGTTAATGATAAATTTTGCCCCTGTGGGTACATTTCTGTGATTCAGTAAGGGGGAAGACATTATTTTAATAGTTGGATTTGCTTGAGATTTTGATTTTTCCATGAGTTATACTTGCTAAAGTTGTTTATTTTCATGCAGATGCAGAGGTTGCAACATCTTCTTGAAAAACAAAAAACGGCAATGAACACCCAAAAACTCACACACACAATGCCTTGTGCTGGCCTTATATCTATATATACTCTCGAACACATATATATGTATTTAAAACAAAAAAACCAATCATCTGGACCATTTTGAAGAGGAGCTAGCTTGGTCAGCAGCAGTGCCGAGTGTTTCTGCTAACACTGTGGGATCCAACCATGCTTTCAGCTGTTGCTGAATGGGGGTGATGCCCTAGCATCCCTTGGGGAAGCAATGAAGGCTCTGTCCCTCACACCCAACCTCCTGCCAGAAAACTCACTCAGTGGCAGCTTGAAAGGTCACCTCAGCAACACAACTTCCATCTCCAGCAAAAGCCATCTCGCAAGGCTTTACAAATATTTGGAGTCTGATTCTCCAAATATGATTTGTCAAAACAACACTGTATAACAGCAACGCGCCCAAAGAAAGCCCCTCTATAAATAACCTACCAGAGAAAAAAATGTTTACTTTATTTGCTGCATGTGAGAGGGAGGTAAAACCTAAACAAACTTTCAACACAAGCTGAGTTTACATATTTAAACTTCAGCAGTGCCAAAGTTGCCTAACTGGCACCAAAAAACCTAACAAAAAAAGTCATATATTGACAAAACACACAGTCATAATAAAACCACATCCAGTTAATAACTTTGAGAACTAATGTTAACTCCTAGCACAATAGAAAAGTCTCCTTAAACACAATAAAGCAGTGATATAATTTACTCTCAGATCCTTTTCAAAACATTACTCTCTGCCCACAATCACATTCAGATTACAAAATTCCTTTTGTAGTTTTCTCCTAGCTGTGGGAATAAAATAAACCATTTAGATGACAGTAAAGTGTCTGTAAAATATATAACAGCAATAACTCCTAGTGGAAATGCGGCAGATATTTATACAAGAGCCAAAGTATGGAGCGCTGTAAAAAGGGCTAATGCCAAGAAAGGGTGTTTATTTTGAGAGGCCTCTTCTGGACGAGGTCCTGGGGAAGCCTGGTGCTGCAACCTCCTTCCCCAGCTTTTGTCTTGTACCTAACACAGGGGGCCAAGTGCTAGGGAAGCCTTCACAGACCCATGGCACCAGTGCACCCAACGCGGAAGGAGAGGGCAAGCATGCTCCTTGGCAGCTTGAGAACAGGGGTAAAGAACCACATTTCTGGGGTGAGAAAAGGAAGGATATAGCAGCAGGTAGCAATAACCAGCCTCAATTCAAAGTTTTGCAGTGGTACAGCCAGTATATTTATTGAGTAATAATGTAAAAAATGCTTTTTATCAAATACCCATCACACCTAAGTAGCTGATGTGGCACATATTCTGACATGGAAGGAAGGATGCTTAGCATTTTACCCAATTAAGCAGTATGTTTAATTTTCTAGCAATTTAAAAGATGTCTTAAGGAGGCCAATGCCAAGGTGGTCATCATGACTGTGACTGCCATGGAAAGAAAGACGGGCTGAGACTGTAGTTAAATGTGAACAGCACTGCCTGTTTGAGTCCTAGTAGTCCTCAGACCTCTCCTATTATTTACAGCCACAGAGGAAGGCTTCGGGCACAAGATGCTGACAAAAGCAGCTTTTGTCCAGATTTTCTTGTCACCACCTAGTTCCCAGCTTAGTTCACTAAATTCAAGCAGAAATATGATGCTTTCCATAGAGCAAAGGGAGACAGTTTATTTTATGTTGAGTGGTTACACCAGCATTGGAGGGATGGAGCTGGACCTAATCCTGAAGCAGCATTCCCCCCCTGGTAGATCCTCCTCTGCCTGCAGCCCATAAATGGGATTGGGGCATACAGAGCCACCTTACTCACTCTTACTACCGAAAACATCTGTCTGCAGCTGGAGACCACAGACATACCCTGCTCGCAAGGCTTTGCTGCAGAGACACAAATTAGTCGGGTCTTTCTGTGAGCACAGAAATGCATTAATTTGGATATATAAAATGTTACATAAAATTTGAGGTCAGCCAATGTAAATTAAATGCCCTAATGAACGAAGCACTGGACAACCACATTATTATGTGCGTTATGGGGAATGTACTCTTTTAGCATCAGTCACTGGTTACATCTTTTCAATACGTTTAAATATGTTCTCATGGAATTTAACCAATTGCTTAATCATGCTTAGCAAAAGATGTTAAGCTTCTAGATCAAAACCTACACTTTTAAAAGTGAAAAAAGAAAATGTTGTGTCCACTACTGCAAAACACACCTTCCAGCAAGCCAAATGGCCTTTCCTTTTGTTTTGAGCTTTACTTGTTTTTCTACGTGTTGGTTTTTAAAACCATTTGCAAACAACATCAGTTGTTTGAAATCCACAGGATCAGTAAAAAACATGTCAAAATATTTTGGATACTATGGAATTTGACCAGTCCAGGCAGGAGGACATGCAGGGCTTTAGCATATACTACAGTCCTCATCCATGTCATCAAGCTGGCACAAAATGCAGCATCTCCAACAGAGCGTGATTCGCTTCAAACCGATTGATCATGCCTCCCTTGTCCTTCTCAGCTGATTCTCAACCGTCAGTGAAGGCAAGCACACTTCTGTCCCAGCCCCAGGAGATAGGTGTGGCACAGATAAGCCTCACGTAACTCAGAAGGACTAAAATAGTGTAAGCCACTTCTGCTAAACTCAATGAAACACAGTCTGTTAAACTTTTTTCTTTGCATTTAGAAGTTCTGGAAAATGTTTATGGTAAATATATTAAAGAATAAAAGAGTTTAAAATGCATGTGAAGAAAAATTTTACTCATAGCATTTATTGGAGCAAACCCAGCATTTATCTGCAAGAAGAGGTCATGAACACTGAAAATGCTGGTTTCTTTTCATCACTAGAAGCAAACAGTTAAGTACTAGTGTAAGACTTCACACTCTTCATACCACTTTGTGCCAGTGAGACATGAAACCTTTGAGGCTAACAGAAAAAAAAAGCCCAGAAGGATCTCATTGTTCTATTTTTTTTTCAAAAAGTTAATCTTAAGTCAATTCTCAAGAAAAACCCAAGAACATTTTCCATCCTCAAAATTATTTGCCAAACTTGACAAGTTTATGAATACTTATAGTTGACTTGACATTTTTCAATGAATAAAGTATTTGAGAAAAATCATTTGTCAGAATTCAAACGAGAAGCTATTATTAGGTTTACTGTTTAGGGCCAGTTGACATTATAAAAAGCTAAAATTCCCTCCAAACCAAAAACACCCATGAGGGCTGAGAGCACATTCACATGTAGTTCAGCTGAGAACAAACTGCTTTAGTTTCAGAAGAAACAGAAATTAAATTCAGACCCATCCTGGAGGGCATTGGGCTGGCAAGTATCTTTGACTTTGAGAAACATTTACAAGAATGCATATACATCTATTGGCATTAATGCACACCAATAACTGAAACAGCTGGTTTAGTTGAATATACGCATATTCCGTATCAAACTATTCTGGTAAACAGAGTTTGAACAGCAGGTAGTCACGACAGAAGACATATCATAAACGTCTTATCCTGGACACACACCTCGTCCTGGGGCTCAGTAAACACTGGTATATAGAACCATATAATCATTAAGGTGGGAAAAGACTTCAAAGATCATCAAGTCCAATCATCAGCCCAGCTCCACTAGGCTACTATACTATATCCCCAACATTTTTTGAACACCTCCAGGGATGGTGTCTCTACCACTTCCCTGGGCAGCCTGTTCCAGTGCTTTAACAATCTTCCAGTGAAGATATTTTTCCCAATGTCCAGTTTAAACCTCCCATGGCACAACTTGAGGCCATTTCCTCTTGTCCTGTTGCTTGCTACTTTGGACAAGAGACCAACACACACCTCAGAATCACAGAATCACTAGGTTGGAAAAGACCTCCAGGATCATTGAATCCAACCATTCCTATCGACCACTAAACCATGCCCCTCAGCATCTCATCCACCCCACTTTTAAATAACTCTAAGTATGGTCACTCAACCACCTCCCTGGGCAGCCTCACTACAACCCCTTTTAGAGCAGATAGCTGTAAAGAGCAACAAGGCAGCCCCTCAGTCTCTTCTTTGCCAGACTAAAACCCATTTTGTTGGGTAAATCCTATATATTGTCCTGCTGCGAACCCAGTCAAACACATACTGATAACAACAGTTCCTTCACTAATAACGCTGTTAATTTGTAATAATGTTGAATGGCTAAAAAGGTTTGTAGATGGAGACATGGGAAAGACTGCTGTTCCAAGGTTAATATTAGAACACTGCTCAAACCTCTTATTTATTTTTCCCCAACACATCGATAAACATTGTTGAAAGGCTGCAAGAGGCAATACACGCTGGGCAGGTTCTGTTTGTGGGAGCACAGGCAGCAATTTGAGGTGCAATTCCAGTCAACAGGAATTGGAGCTTTGGATACAATCCGAATAGCCCTGGGTACAAAGGGACCCTGAGGAGCCATAAATTGGGCAGCCAAATGTAAATATTGGGGGAGTAACTTCAGCCGCTGTAGACTTTACACCTTCAAAGTGTTCTACCGCACGTTCTCCACAGCCAAGAAACACCAAAAGCAATGTGTGGCAAAAGAAATGAGAGAAATTGTTGGTAGGAAACAATACAGCCACAATCCACTAATTAAAGCAAAGGATGATGGACATTTTAAAATATAGCTGGATTAGTCACCTCGTAAGTTTCAATATTTACATTTTACAATCTGCAAAAATAATTTTCTTTCACTTTTTCTGCACGTTGTTTTCAAAGTTGCTTTACTGCATATAAAACCATCACGCTTTAGAACCACACATAGGCTTTCTGCATAAAATATCACCTTATCTCTGTATTAGCAAACTATTTTAACTCCCTAGAGCTATTTAGCTAACCACTTGCTGTGACCTCTGAATTCTTATCCTGAATTATATTTTTATGTGCTATATAAAGGTACTGTTATGTTACTGTTTTTATTCTAGGTGCCAAAAAGGACAAGTTTATTGCCAACTACTTGCTCTGTGTCTTTTTTTTTTTCCTAAAGACTTAACCAACCTAGAAGTCTAATCTGTTTTTAATTCATACGTGAATGGCTTATGAAGAAAATCACGTCAAGTATGAAGAAAAAAAAAATCTGTAAGATTTGGGGGAAAAAAAAAGATTAACAGCCAGAAGCGTCACCCTACTGGGATGACTGAAAAGCACACAGACCAGCACACAGAAGTGCTCTTCTTGACGTGATGTTTTGTTAACATGTTTTTTCTATTTACTAGTAAGACGGCTGTTGGAACATGAAGCCTCGGAGATTCCCGTCGCAGGGGTCCTACAGCACAGGCAGGGATGTTGGCTGAAAGCCTTGCCTGTGGCACAAAGAAGGGGAGCTCCTGAGCCATAATACATCCATCTCTCCTCACATACCTCCAGGCATAGGAGGTCTCTGCAGCTGGGCTCAGAAGAAAGTGTTTCCCACTGTCTGGGTGCTCCAGTGCCCCATCCTAAAACTGGAAGCAAAGCCATAATGCGTGTATCGAGGACCAGTGCCTTTCTGGTGGCTATTCACTGCTTATTAGGAGCTTTTTTAATTGCCAGACTCTTCTGAATGCCTAAAATTATAAAATAATCTACTCAAATGCAACTAGAAGTTGTACTGAAACCATGATAAACCCAAATTCCCTGCCAAACTTACCCAACCATCAAACTTTTATAATACACAGAAAAGGAAGCTTTTTGTCTAACAAGCCTGGAGACAGCATCAAAAACGAAAAAGATGACTTACCAAGGAGTAGACCTCTGTGCTATGAAGGTTATAATATTAAAATCTCTGCAATATGTATTTGTAAGAAAACATAAACTGGGGCAACATGGTCCTCCAGATCTGCTGAGACGGTATTACAGAAGAAAAGCTACCACTGCCAGGAAGCCTGCACAGCCTGGAGAAAGCCATCTTTCTGTGTAACCATCAATCTCGTCACGGCTCCCCTTAAATCAACAGAACGAAGATCATTACCCATGTCATTACTAGTGTTAGGACAAAAAGAAGATATTGTTGGCTGGTGAATTAGGGATAAACCTGAATAAGCTTTCAGGAGATATTTTAGTTGCCTTTATGAGCTGGAAATATATCACGCTACAATCAAAAGAAGGAACAAATCAGACTGGTGAAAGCCACATGGATGCAGCTGGAAGGGGATGATGCACGTTGCGCCCAGTAATGCCAAGGGATATCCAAAAAGAACAGCAGAAATGGTTATAGGCACTGCTAGTGAGGTCCAATTTACCTGCACTGGCTGTATGTATGCTCCAAACACAAATATTGCATTTTGGACTTGAAAATAGAAAGCCCAGAGGAAAGATGACCGAGACTTTAATTTGTAGTGAAGGACAGTACTTTACTCTGATTAGTAGGATGGGTAAGCCAGCTCAGGGCATTATGCACACAGCTCTGGTCTAAGAAGTAATGCAAGATAATCAAACAGCACTGTTGGATAGAAACTATCACGCTTCATTAATGGTTGAGGAAATCATACCTTTTTTTGTACAGGCTACATTACACATTTATCATAACACAAGACAGGACGTCATCTCCTGCTCACACAGCCAGCTTCTCCCAGAATAATTTGCACTGTCCAAAGATGAACCCTCCAGTATTCTTCCCCCTCAACTTAAGAAAAAAAAAAAAGAAAAAAATTACTTGTTTCTGATAAATTTAGAACTTCTTTAACCTTTTATGCTACTGTTTCTATGCGTTTGGTAGAAAGAGCTGTTTCCTATAGTGAAGCTGCATGTTGCACCCCAACCTACCTTTCCCGCAGAGTCTATATATTCTGTCCATGAAGGGTTATGGCTGTGATATAGCCCACATCAGAGCTACTCCTTATACAAACAAAACACATACTTTCCAGTATTTCCTAATGTTTTAACTGGTTTTTAGATTGTAGGCTGGAAAACATTTGAGTTGTGTCCTATATGTGCATAAGAATTAACTTTTGTGAAATCACAATCTGAAATTTCAAATAATGCTACTATTGTTGTAACTGAGTAGTTTTAAATAGTCACCCATCTTGGATATTTTTCTTCTTATTCCTGGTAAAAAATAAGAGATTCATTTTTGAAAGAAAGAAACTTCATCCAGAAAGGCAGTCAAGGAAAATCCCTGCTTTTTTTGAGCATTTTCTTCTGTTTTGTATGATGTTAAAAACTTCTCTATACCTGAAGCAATATCTGTGAAAGAATTCTCATTTATCAATAGCATCCTTTTCTTTAAAATACTTAAAATTAAATGTTTCCTAAAGGATGGAAGCTGTTTTCCTTCAAACCTCTGGAAATACTGGGAAAGCACAGAACCACCAAGGAAGGATGACTGTGCTTTCCCCTGATGCACTGGGCACGTGGAGGGAAGCTTTGAAAAATGAGGGATTGTTATTTGCTCATGGCAAGAAAGAACCTTTATTCTTACGAATGACTGATTATTTAATTAATTGTGATTTAAGGGAATTAAAATGCTAGGGAGAAAGCTGGCAAGGACTTCAATGATTTAAGACATGCCCCAATTGCAGCTTCAAGGAACATCTCCCTTAAAAATGTCTATAAAGCGAGAGAAACCAAACTGCTGTTTTCAAATTGTGGTTGTTTTTTTACTATGGCATTCCAGAAACCCTTTCAAAACCAGAATCGGTCTGGGTCTTGAATTTTCTTCTTCCAGAAGTCTGTGGGTCGGGACCATTACAAAAACAGAAAGAGAAGCCAAGAGCTACTGAAGTTCAGCAAGTCATGTGAAGTTAAACAAGACTAAGATTTCTCTAAATAAAGTTATGGAACAATTTGTAAAACTGGCTTCAGTAGAGATGCTGAAAAAGCCCTCATAGCCTATACTTGCAGCTGCACGAGAAAAAAGCAGTTGTTGCGGTTGAGATTTAACACAGCTTAGAAAAAAAGACCGAAAAGACTCATTTCCATAAGTTTTATCATTTCCAATGTCAGACTATCCAAGTACTAACCAGTAAGTTTAGGGCAAGATGATGATGGGAAGGCTGGCTTGGCAGTAAGGGGGGAACCAAATAGGCATTTTCCCTTCCAAGAGGCTGGATGTAGAGCAGCAGCTGGGAGAAGGCAGCTGGAAATCTGCAGAGCCACAAACCAACAACCTTGTGTGACACCAGAGAAGGGGAACAAAAAATGCAGCACGAGACGGCAGTGAGAGAAATGAAGGTATCACTTGGAAGGCCAGGCTGGGGTGTACTGGGGCATCTGAAAGGTAATTTCTGGTAATTTACTGCTGCTGCCCATCAGTATGCTGCATTGATCTGAGGGTGGTAAAAGAAGAATAAGGCTGGGAAAGCCATTAGTGGGCAAGAGATCAGTACTCAAGATGCTTGCAGAAGTTAAGAAAAAGCAGAAATTCAGAGTGAGCCAGTTCACCGGTGCTGATAAACTGTAGGTTTCAATAGGCTACCGGGAAGGACATTATCTGCTCGCTTTTCACATCCACAATGAGAATTAATTTAAATAAAAGTGAAACCACATATCACAATCCATTAATGAAGGAATATAATAAGAACAGCTCTCGACTGATGCCCACATCGCGTTGCAGAAAATGTGCTTTGCACAAAAGTTCTACTATCAACATTTCTGAATAATTAATTCAGAAAGAAAAGCAGTTTCAAGGTTAGCAAGGTTCCTTCAATGCTCTGAATAATTCGCAATATTCAACATCTAGCGTAACAGGGCACTTTGTCTATCTCATCATATGCAGATGACCTAAGGAAAAACAGAAATACACGGAACAGTAAAACGTAACGGCCTACAAGAAAATAAAAATCAAACATACTCATAGGTGAAAACTAAATTTAATGTGTGTTCCTGAGGGATGGAAAATGAAACATGGAAAGGGCTATGTTGCATTTGATTGGTAGAATGAGATGCAAAACGCATATGAAAGATTTCCATTTGAGCTGTTAAAAACACACGCTTTGGAAACGCGGGGCTCTGCAACGAACAACATTGAGGTCTGGTGTCAATTTAAATGCACTGAACACCAGGAAAATGCCCCCAACTAAGGCTTCAAACTTGTACAGCACATTTCCACTCAACCCAACTAGATTGCCTGTCACATCTGACATGGCTTGTCAAAAGTTATCCTTCACTGCTCATGGGCAACATGGAGGGTCAAAAGACCAAATACAATGGTCCAACCCATCCCATTTTTTTTCCTTCAGAGCAGCAGATATTGAACTCAAAGATGACAAGACAGAGCAGGTTGAAGCGGCTGCCAGAGAAAGAGAAGCTGTCCAGAGCCGCTGATCTGAAGGAGAAAAACCAGCCGGTCTGTGCATGTCACGGCCAGGGCTTGGGCGCTGACAGTCTCACACAAAAGGGAGTGAAAAGCCGAGAAACTTGAAGTGGCCTTTGCAAACCATTTCAGCCGTTAAAAAGGAGAGACGCGGTTCACCCAATAATGTGAAATGTGCCACGTAAGTGATTGAAGGGGAAAAGGATGTCCTCTCTTTTGTTAATCTGCATCTGTATGAAGCAGAGGTGATTTTTCTGTATCTGGAAAAATCTGGATTTTAAGAGTAGCTTTCTAAAAACAAGCTGTGAGCAAGAAATAAAACCATTCAAAAAAATGTTTCAAAAAAGCAACACCTTTCTAAAGCAGAGCAAAATCTTTATCAGTATTTTCAGGCGAAAGGCTTGCTCAGTCTTACAGTAGAAGACTAAGTGATAATTTATGGAAAAAAGCAATTTATTAATAGCCACAAATACAGAAAGTGCCATTAAGTCTGTTACAGTTAGTAGCTTTATGCTTATTTCAGTGGAGAGCTGCAGAGATTTTCCACCATATCCCTAGAAAAGTTGCAGTCACGTGCTGCACTGTAACAAATCTCAGTGTATCTATTTCCTTCAGGTGTCTGACATCCTCCTTATCTCTCCACTATCACAGCACCGTAAGCCTACCTACTTCTAGTTGCCTTTGTCCCTACAACAATCTTCACTTGCTTCTTTTTACCTCCTCCAGAATAATTTGAGTTTCATATGCCTTTTCTCCTAGAGTGAGTGAATTTACAATTAAAAACATTTCTGGATAAATCTTCCTGTATGCTGAGAGAAATCACGGAACAAGCACGCATGCAGTTGCCTGCCTGGAAAAAAACAATGCAAGATGCTAAGTTCATTCATGCTTGCATGTTTATCAGAAACATTTGCTCTGTGAAGCTACCCAGGCAGAGTTCATTCCCTGGGGGATGAAAGCAGGAGGAAGGATGCACCCAGCAAGCTCCCAAAGGAAGGCACCCTCATCCTTTCCTCCCTCGAGGGGGTATGGTGACCATGGCAAGGATGGGTGGGAGCACTATGCAACCCACCTACCTAGCCTGGGCTGGGCACCCTGTGGAGAAACTCCCAACCACCACTGCTGGGCAGCAGGTCTCTCCATCCCCACAAGAGAACCCATGAAGCTCATTGAAATCCTCGGCCCTCAGTATGCATGTATCACAGAATCACTAGGTTGGAAAAGACCCCCAGGATCATTAAGTCCAACCATTCCTATCAACCAGTAAACCATGCCCCTCAGTACCTCATCCACATGTCTTTTAAATACCTCCAGGGATAGCCGCTCAACCCAGCAGCCTGTTCAAGTATCCAATGACTCTTTCTGTAAAAATTCTCTTTTTCCCCCTGTTTACATGGGTAAACAAACAGTGAATGACTGCCCTGAGAAGCAACTGCATCCAGGTACAGGTTTTAATAACAGGGTATTTTCCAACCTTAATTGTTTTCATGTTGCTGTCCTTTTGCTTTAACTATCTCAAAAGCAACATCAACTTAAATTAAGGAGGGAAACTACAATTACCACCACTGAGCAGATAGAGAAAGTTCATGTTTGCTGTTGGTGGTAGAAGTGGCAGAGCTGGCTGTAGACTACAAAGTGACGTTTTTAATACATGGGTGGCTAAAAAATTAATATTTGACAATGAAATCTTGCATTTTACACCTCTCTTTAATTTAACATTTTTCATTCTTTTCTGGATTGTGTTCAGTTTTGTTGGATAACCTTTTCATCTAATCTATCACGTATCTCACTGAATTTTAACACCTTTTATTTATTCAAATACATTCTATTTTCTTTCCCAGTCTGGGTTTTTTTTGGTTTTTTTTGGTTTTTTTTCTTTTGTTTTTTTAATGGCCACTCTCCTATGTTATGCCCTTCAGATCATTAAAATGCGTATTTATATTACTATGTAATATGAAATGTATTTCACCTTGTTTGCATGAATGATCCTCATTAATGAAAAAAAGATGATATTTTAGATATTGTTAAGATATTAAGATTAGAGGCCAACCCTCCCACCTCCCAAATCCATCTAATTTTTTAGGCTCAGTTCCTATGTTCACCTTTTCAAACTCCTTTGCACTCCAGTCTCCCTGCACCTTTCCCTGGTACAGCAGGAGAGGACGCAGAGCTGTCTGGCTCCTGGTGGGTCATGGGCACCGGGTACCATTGATGTGCCCACCCCACCAGCTTCATTTCCCTCCAAGATCCTGCTGCTCTTGTCACATTCATGAGCTGCAATTTAATTCAAGTGCACTCAAGTTCCAGCAAACACAAAGCGGTCGAGACCGCGGTGATGTGTGCAAAGCTCCATTTGAGGAGGGGGAGATGGGTAAATATCACCACAGCGGCCAGTGTGAGAGGATAACCTGCCCACACATACACCAGCCCAATTAGCTGAGGTAAAAAGAGCTTTTATTCCCCAAAGAGTCACAGGAAGTCTTAGCAATGCTCTCCATCATCCAGCCTGAGATGAAACTACAGCGTGGTCCAGCACAGTCTGTGAAGCTACAAGTGCTAAAGTTACACATAACCCCCCCCAAAAGGACACGTGGAAGAGAAGAAACCGCAGAAGCTTATTGTTTACCTGTTCTGTGTGTCTTTTCATCATCTGAGAACTACAGATTCAAAGTGGTTCTCTACAGCACTGAAAAACATGGGAGGGAACAGGAGGAAGCCCCTTTACGTGGTATTCCCTGGGCACAGCTGAAAATCCACCACCGGAGAAGCAGTGAAACAGCCTCCGCCTCTTCAAAATGGCAACAAGAAGTTTTGAATGTAGAAACTCTAAAAAAATAATATCTAGAGTAAAGAGGAATTTCAAGCTTACAGATAGTTACTGAAAGCATATTAAAGTTATCTGATTAACAGACTTTTCCTAGAACCACTTTATTATGAAATACAGATCAATCAGGAGAAAGTCTGCACGGAACTCCAGGCATTTCAAGTATGCAAACAGATGTGTCTAATGACTGACTACATCCTTCATTTACTTGACTCACTAAACCACCCTGATAACACTCATTTTCAGAAGTTTCTGTAAACAAGGAACACAAGGAAACAAAAAGGAATGAGATGGATGAATATACAATATCAAATAAGAAGAAAAAATAGCAGTCAAGAACTTAAGAGTTAAAGGAAACTCAATATGGAATTGGAGAAAACTGTACTTAATAAAATTACTTCTCTGAATAGAAATAAAATTATAATTAGGTGTATAGCCTGACACCGTAACACTCAAGGTTTTCAAGAAAACATTGCACTCCAAAAGCTTTCAAAACCAGACCAAAATTATTTGGTTTAAGAGCAACAGAATGTGCATTTTTATGGTGTGTGTGGTTAAAAAGGCTCAGCGATCTCTGAACCAACAAAGCTTGCCTGAAATACGCAGTCCTTTAATCCCGCTGTGGCTCCCCCATCACCTCCTACCGCCGCCCAAGCCCATGCCCAAGTCGAGCAGACCACCTCTGCGAACGTGCCACTTCCGCATGCTGCTCCAGGCTAAACACTCGCTGTGTATATACTAGTAAATTCAACAGCCTCTTTAAGATCCCAGAACGAATTACTGACAAGTCATTTTTTGCTCTATATTGCAAGTCAATGTGGCAACCCTGTTTTTTTTCCTATTACAAACATGTACTGTACCTCAGCTCGATGCCGTTTGGATGCTGATACAAGATTCATAATGGCTGTCAGAATCTGCAATTTTTCCTTTTGTTTTATGAGGTCAGGCAATATTACCTGCACTGATGTATTCCATTTCCCCAGCTGAAAACCTTCTCATTTGAGCACGACAGGTTGAGGGAGTCATGATTTTGCAACCTAGCATGTGAAACACAGTGTGAGGGGGCAGGTGGCTAACCCCACGTCCTCCTTTTGCTCTTGTCCACTGGCAACAGTAAATTAAACTGTCAAAAACGGAATTGTCCTGTCATCAACAAAGCTATAGCTTCACAAGTATTGCAACATCAGATATATTTCTAATTCTGCATTTCCCTGCACCTGTAATTTCATCAGGAACTCGCACTGGACCATGGTGAGAAGCTGTCCAGGGGACACTGGCACCACGAGCTCCTTGGGAGGCTTGACATGGCATTTCAAAGACAGAAATTAATCAACAATACTGGCAATTTGCTATATACATAAAAAAGTATTTGCTGCAACTTTCTGACCCTCTGCATTGCTTCACAGCCTGGAGGAGGGTAAGGATGCTAGTGGGCTGCAATGCAGGAGGGCACATGGCACCATCACTGTGCACGACTACTTGCAATGAAGGACCAAAATTCTTATATATTTAAGTGCACTAATTGCACAGAAAAAGAGGACTTGCACTTCAAAACCTCAAGTCTTCCTTTTGGCCACTTCAGAGAATAAAGGTACCTCCAAGAAGTTCTCTCTCCCATCTGATGGGTTTATTCCAGCACAGGTTGCTCCATGAGTTGGCTTTTGGAGAGTAAATCCAGGTCACTTCATTTCAAATTTGGAATATTCAAACCAGGATTTCCTTTTGTCATGCTGTTCTACAGGAGTCACGTTAAAGGAACAAGATTAATCACAATTGTCATTCCAGACTGTAAATGTCAGTTCAGTTTTTCACTTGACGTGGACTTCTACCTTTTTTAAACCTGCTTTAGATCTCTTTGAGTAAGTTACTAATCTTGAGCATTACACATAAGCAGAAACTGCCCAGAGAGTATGTATGTTTTGCAAAACAAATAAAATATTGTCAAAATACTGTTTAAGAGAATACACGACTAAACAGAACATTCAGCAGACATATACAAATTATCATTCACGTGAAAGGGAGCATCTCTTTTGATATGCTGATAAAGAGGAAAAAGAGGCTTGTTGTTATTAATTCAGTGTAGCAATTAAATATTGTTTTAGATTACCTCTATAAAAATTCCAAGCTTATCAATCATTAAACTGTGGACAGAAAGTTAAATTGAGAAAAGAAATCATTTCACGCAGCTTAATGCAGTCAAAGTGACTCAATATTCCTTTATTAATTCTCATTTAATATCACTTTAAATTGCCGCCATTATTATCCTACGGTCTACGTAAGGCTCCGTGTAATTAGTCTGTATTAAGCCCTTTTTATTTATAAGGAGCCAAATAAACAAACCCACTTTAATTATCCGGGTGCCACAATATTGATCGGAGCATCACATTTTAATGCGACTTTCTTTCACGTTTCCACCGGCCGGGAATTCAACTGTTCTCCAGCAAGAACAATTTCACAGGCAGGGATGACTTTCGGTATGCGAACGGTGCAACCCATGTTGGCGGCGCACGCCAGCAGCCCCCGGGGCCCCGCACCGCACACGCTGCACGCTCGCCCGCCGCAGAACGCCACCAATTACCAGAAGAGACAAAAAGTCAACGAAGGCAGGGAATCTTCTCCCTCCCAAACCTTGTTCTCTCCCACTTCAGTACATGGTGTTAACGACATACAAATTTTGAGGTCATTAAGTATAAACAGGAATTGAAAGGAAGACAGGCGCTCTTCCAGGAGATGCCGATGTCAGCATTTCAAGTACTCTCCTAATCCCACAATGCAAGTTTCAGCATTATTGTCTCAATTTAACTTGCATTAGTACCTAGCACCTTGATTACACTGTTGGGGTGGTAATCTTCGCCTGCATATGCCATCATTACTTATGTCAAGCCTCTCGAGTTGTTATGAATACTATGTTGTTTTACGAGAGAGAGGAAATTAGTGCCAGTCCCCCAGAGTTTTGGGTGCTTAACACTGAAGCACTACACAGCCCTCTCAAATCCCACAACAAATCCTTGTTTAGTGCCACATGGAGATAAGGACTTTGCAGCAACATCCCAGCATAAATAACCCGCATCCCTCTTTATTCGCAAAATGTCAAAAAAAAAAAAAAA
>WAAB01024691.1:43076-48629 GCA_013389865.1 Piaya cayana
GCCATTGACTACAGAAAATTAAGAGTGGTCTCAATCCCAACAATATATATCTGGTTATGTTAAATTTACTAACACTAACATGGAAGCAACCTTCCATGCTCAGAACTGTAAAAGCAAGGCTTTCCTGCAGCTTGAACCAGTTGCAACGCAATGGTCTACTCACGTTTGTCAATCCACAGAAAAGCTAATGGAAATACCAAAGGGAAACCCATGAAATTAAATATCAGGAAAAAAAAAAATGAATGAAAACTAATTTCTAGTTAACAGTTTAATGCATAGGAGATCTATGAAGTAAGCCTGGAGACTTTTTGTTTGGGTATGAAGAGTTTAGAGCTAGGCTTTGAGAAAATTATAGATGCCTCTGAAGGACAATCTGGTTGATGACCTCAGAGATGTGACCAAACTTCCTGAAAGGAGGTTGTGGAGAGGAGGGAGTTGGCCTCTTCTCCCAAGTGACAGGGGACAGGACAAGAGGGAATGGCCTCAAGCTCCACCAGGGGAGGTTCAGGTTGGACATTAGGAAAACATTTTTCACATAAAAGGTCATGGGGAACTGGAACGGGCTGCCCACGGAGGGGGTTGAGTCACCCTCCCTGGAGGTGTTTAAGGCACGAGTAGATGAGGTGCTGCGAGGCATAGTTTAGTGTTTGATAGGAATGGTTGTACTCTGATCCAGTGGGTCTTTTCCAACCTTGTGATTCTATGATTCTATGATTCTATGACATGATTTTGATGAAATGTCACCTGAAAAATACCTCAGACCAGTTTGCATTACATGGAGTTACTGAGGGGTATGCAGTGGATTATGGCTGACATAATTCTGGAAAAGTCACATTGAACACATGAAAGGATGAGCCTAAGACTGGTGGAGTCATGACAATTAAGTTTTCTATCCAGCCTTTTTTATACTTTTACAGAATATAATCAAATCTCTGTCAATTAAGTATGTAGATGAGGCGATGTTGGATGTGTAAATAAATGAGCACTGTGCTACAGAGTGGGGTATTCATTCTGGTAACATCAGGTCATGTAAAGACTCTTGAGCCTCAGTGATACAAAGAAAATCTCTCTTTCTTTAGATACAAATACCATAAAATTTCCCTTGGATTAAACATTACAGCAGAAGTGGTGCAGATCAGGAATCATAACAGGAAACAAACCTCCCCAAGCCTGGAAGAAGGGAAACAAACCAACTGGAAGATATAAAGGAAGAAATAATTTATTTCTAAATAAGGCTCCACTACTCTGGACCAAAAAAGGGGTTAACACACCCGCCTCTTAATCCTCACCAAAGTCAGACCAGTATCTGCAGATACAACTGTAGTGTTAGTATTATTCTTGTGTCCTAAAATTACTCATATTTTAATTCTTCCTGCAAAGCTGGGACAGTGTTTTTGGCAATGGTCAGTATTTTCCCAGTGGAGAAAGGGTACCAGCATCCCTGTGGTCTTGCCATCCCAGCGGGATAATGCCTGCTCCCACTCCAACTGAAGAGACGGTAGGAAAACTGGCCATGTTTGTGAGAAGCAATGCAGATCTTCATGTAATTTATGTTATTTCTAAACTCATAACCTAATTACAGGTTCAGACAGGTTTCAGATTGGTACAACAAGCAGGAGGCTCAGAAAACACCTAATTACAACTCCTGAAGACAGGCGTATGCTCGACTTACCAGCACCCCTTGCGTTTTCAGCCTAGAGACTGAAGGAGGCTTCAAGCTCGGGGCAGACATAAAATTCATCAACAGTAACAGAAGAGCTGTTTATCATTCTTTGCAGAATATTTCTTAGCGGCTCCCCAAACACCATGATGCTGACCAATATTAGATTGTCTTGCATAAGGAGAGACTTTCCAATTACTCCCCACCACGATTAAAATTGCTCTTACACTTCCTTGCCAGTTACTTCTAATATTTTTCCAATTAAATCCTTAATTTTGCTTTTAAAATTTTAATTAAACCTTTTCTTAATTGAAGGCTAGCAGAATTACATTGAGGCACCTCTCTTAAAACTTTAGGCCAACTCAATATTTCACACGTATGGATCCCTGCTGTGGTGGTAAATAAAAAGTATTATTGGGCTGGATGGCCACCTTCAGCCAAACCAAAGACATGGCTAAGACTCTTAAAGCATCAAATATCGAATTCTTCCTGGGACAAAAAAGAAGTCACATAGCTCTCAATACTGATGATAAAGAAAGGTATCGTATCTATTTATGACAGACCTAGTAATTCTACATGGAATCCATTTTCTATGCACTTCAGTTTATGATAGCACTATATACTACTGGTATCTGTGCATAGTAACTTCAGAAGGTAAACTAGTTACACTGTGATGTATGTGGTAATCTGCCATAAAATACGCATTTTATGTAGAGCTCTCTATGAACCTAAACATCACATACTTTAAGATACATCATCCACACATCAAGATACATTTCATATAATGTAATAAAACAAGTTCTCTTACACTGTCTCCTTGATTTCCCCTCCCACCTTAATAGTTCTTAAAACTTTTTAGCTTCCTTGCAGCAAGCTTAACAGCTTAATGCAAAATATAACTCTGGTCTAGTCATAAGGTTGTATTTTTGTTTCAAATAAGTATCAAATCCAACGAACTGTAGAAAACACTAACTGACACAATTAAGTAAACACAGAAACTACAATACTACAGAAAAATAAGGCTCTGGAAAAAAATGTCTCAAAAGTCTACCACAGCAGTCATCTTTCATGACAAATTTGCTTAGCTTTTCCCGATGACCCTCCCTTGAAGAGATTTTGTTATTCCTGGTCAGGAACTCTCCTGCTCCAATTTAAATCCTTCTGTCTTTTCCTGCATAGGCATCTCAACAGACAATTTTTTTTCCCTTCACACACCATGTTTTCCAGACCCAATCATGGTTCTCACAGAAGCCATTACTGATGTGATTTTAACTGGACTTAGTTGAGCATATTTCTCTGTCCATGTCTCAGGACAGTGCATCTTATTGTCAGAACAGCAGGACTCCACCAGCTCACACATTTGGCTTTTCACACGCCCACATGTCAACTTGCATTGACCATCTGCACATCTTTTCCTGCTGAAAGGCTACCTGTGAGTTGTCTGCCTTGTATTTGGTGTTTGATTAGTCTTGATTAAGACCTTTACTGAATATTTGACAATTTACAGCTGCATCACCTTAATTCAAGGCTGTTCTGTCAATGTGTGAGAAATATTTTAATGGACTCAAGCTATTTCTCTAGACAGCAGCAAGAAGACCCTCTGAGGATCTCCAAAGTCTTAAGAAAAAAAAAACAAACATCTTCCTCTTCTCACTTATGTAAAAAGCCTGATAGGCAAAAAGTAAATGGATAAACCTGTAATTTGCCAGTTCCGCTATGGCTGGTACACCCTTCCTTGATACCATCCAAGCACTTGCAATAAAAAATTTAGAATAAAAGAAAGGAAAACCAAGTCCTATCAGTTCCTAGATTCACTTACTCTCTACCTAAGGCCCCTCTAGTAATGGTAGAGGCTATGTGTTTTTCCCTATTTGATCTGGGAGCTCGCTCAGCCTCTGTGAATTTACAAAAGTGCCTGCTGGTGTGACTATAAGTGCTTTAGCCTGTCCCTTAAGTGTCCTCAGATTAAAATCATCAGGCCTTTTAAAAGAGGCAGGACTCTAACAGTGGATCTTCTAAGCTGAGATCTTATCCCTTTTCTGCTGGTATTAATTGTGCTAACCATCTGCTCACTTTTGATTTTTTTTAATTGAAAACAAATGCAAAAAGTCATTGAACACTTCAGTCTCATTTGCTAATAGCTCCCTGCTTCCCTCAAGTAGCAGACCAAACACTTTACTTGGTCTTTCTGTTATTACTAATGTACTTACCAATCGATTTCTACATGTCTCTTGCTAGTTCTATCTTATTTTGTGCCTTACTTCTTTATTTTGTCCTTGTACACTGGTACTATTCCTTTTCTATCTTTCTTTTGAAGTCAGCTGTTCTCGTTCTCTTTTCCTTCTTTTATTTAAGGTCTTTGAATCTCCAGCTCAATGCAGCCATGCAGGTTTCACCAAATTTCCTTTTCCTTATGTTGAAACTTCCCTCTCCTTTGATTAGTGGTGGATTTTAGCATTTTTGCCTTAAAATTTGCTCCTGTAAGAATCCAGCTACCAATCCAAGATTATTAAACCATGTTTTCCTGAAGGGTGCAGCTTTAATTTTACAGATTTTCCTGTTTCTTCTTGGGGATTGTAGTTCATCACTTCCATCTTACAGCTTTTTATCTTGACTACTGTATCAGAAGAAAAATCTGAGAGTTTCTTCCCCACTTTCCCCCCTATTTCAAAAATGTCAAATGTAACAGTTTTGCTGCGTTTATCCCCAGACAGGTGCCCAAGGAGCTGGAGCCTCCCTGTATCCCAGAAATAGGATGCTCATAGACTAGGATGTTCTAGGCTCTGTTTTGTCCCACTGCTGTGAACACTTTATCTTAGTGGCACTTGTCACCTTGATCTGAAGTAATGAATTTTTAAAAGGAAGAAAAGCAAGCTTGACATAACATTATTTGGTAGTTAAGGACAAGTAAGAGTTCCAGAGAGTAAATTCTTTGCTATTTCACTTGAGGCAATCAGAACACATATTAAAAACAAATAATGTTTACAAAATCTCAACAGCTGCTGGTGCAACCAAAGCCACGAGCTTTCATCATGTGGGATGCTCAGTTTTCCAAGTGACTATTTGGACTTCTAGAGGGGATCTATTTTTCCGTCAGATTTCCTCAACTGTTATTTCCCTACTTTAGTGCAAGATTATATTGTACCTCTTAGAAATTACTAATCACCTTATAACCCATTTGTGCTCAAGAACTCCACTACCTTTTTATATATTGTCTCTCAATCACCAGTCTATCTTTGCTTTATCTAAGATGTGGCTTCACGCATGCAGTGTGATAGAAGAGATTAATCTTCGGTAATAAAAATATCAGATTTAGTAGTTAATCTGAACAATATTATTGTATTCCTGATTTCTGAAGCTCTTAAATACCTCGTCTAATCAGAACACCAGTTCACTGCTCTGACATTTAAAGATGAAAATCTCCTTTTGCCTCATGCAAGTTTAAATGTATAAACCATGTCCCTAAAAACACAAATCCTCTCCTACAAAAAAAAAGGGAAAAAGTCTGTGTTTGTCTCCTTATAAATTTCCACATTCAATGGCAAGTACAATTGTATTATTGCCCTATGAATATTCTGGGAATACAGTGTCCCCTTTTTTATGTTAGTAGGATTTGGGCAAAAGGAAGTCAAAATAAATTACTGCAATGAATCTTGAAAATTGTTGTGTGAAGATAAGTGTATTTCACATGCACAAGTCAGGAAATAGTAAACCTTAACCCACATTAAAATGAGTTCAGTTTGGGAAAAGTTACTTACATGTTGTGAATTTCCTCACAATTATTGTATATTTAAAATACTTTTGTGTAAAATTAAAAAAATACATCCATGAAAACACATGTGAGGACACTCGATTCAGGGGGATAGTAACATAAACTAGATGTGAAGGGGGAG
>WAAB01024695.1:2627-42995 GCA_013389865.1 Piaya cayana
CCCAAGTGACAGGGGACAGGACGAGGGGGAATGGTCTCAAGCTCTGCCAGGGGAGATTTAGGCTAGACATTAGGAGAAAGTTTTTCACAGAAAGGATCATTGGGCACTGGCAAAGGCTGCCCAGGGAGGTGGTTGAGTCACCATCCCTGGAGGTGTTTAAGGGACAGGTGGACGAGGTGCCGAGGGACATGGTTTAGTGTTTGATCGGAATGGTTGGACTTGATGATCTGGTGGGTCTCTTCCAACCTGGTGATTCTATGGTTCTATGATGAAAGATCAGTCATTTGTCCCCTGCAGGTAGCTGCACTCTCACCTTGGACATGCAAGGAGGTTGCATGGTCGGGATAAAATTTAGATAGTTGCATTATCATCTGCAATGGCTTCCAGCCAGCCACTACCTCATTTTCATGATTTGATTATAGAATCATTTAGATTGGAAAAGACCATTAACTTAACACTGCCAAGACCACCAATAAATGGTGTCCCTAAGCACCCTATCTACACATTTTTGAACGCCTCCAGGGATGGTGACTCCACAACTTCCCTGGGCAGCCTCTTCCAATGCTTGACAATGTTTTTGGTGAAGATGTTTGTCCTAAAATCCACCCTAAATCTGCCCTGGTGCAACTTGAGGCCATTTTCTCTCATCCTGTTTCACTGCTTGGGAGGAGAGACCAACCGCCAGCTTGCTGCAACCTCTTTTGGGGTAATTTTATTGAGCAATTAAGGTCTCCCCTGAGCCTCCTCTTCCCCAGTTCCCTCAGCCACTCCTTGTAAGACTTGTGCTCCAACTCCAGCCTTGTTGTCTTCCTCTGGATTCATTCCAGCAGCTCAATGTCCTTCTTATACTGCGGGGCCCTAAACCAAACACAAGATTTGAGGTGTGACCTCACCAAGCACAGAGGGAGTACATGCCAGTTGTTGCCAGGCATAGGGGACATTCCTAAGCCACAGACAAAGTTAATCTGCACCCTCTGCCCCCTTCACAGAGGAAGATCTGAGCTCTCGAGGCAGAACACACCGAGTCTTTCTCAGTTGTCTTATTAATAAGTGCTCTTGGAATTTTGGTTGCTTTTTATAAAGAGAAGAAGGGGGACGTCACACCTCTACTGTGGTTTCTGCTTTGCATTATTTTTTCTCTTTTCTCCAGCAAGAGTATTTCCAGGTAGTTTGTGTTAAAGCTTGTGGTTACATAGGAAGTGTGCGTTCTTCATGCTGTATGTGTGGTCAGTGCCTGCACATGAGCGTCCATGTCCCGAAGGGAGTTTATATCCATCCACCTGCCTGGGAACTCGGATCATATAACCAGCCATGAATGTCATTCTCTCACTGCTCCCTGTAAAAGCACCAGTCCATCCTTCCTCTGTTGGTGTGCACAGGAGGGGCTGGTTTTGGAGGTGATAATGCAAGAATTGAATAGATCCTTGGGCGAAATGACAGGTCGAAGGGAATGTGGAGAGGCTTGCAGGTGTGGGAAGGGGGTTGAATGTGAGGAACACAAGTGCTTCCTGGTCCAGGCCATCCTTACTAAGAAAAGGTTAATTTACAGCACTGTGGCCTTCAGCCTTCTCCCCCCACCCTCCATGGAATCCTTTAATCACGTTGGTGCGGTGAAATTTCAGCCCTGAAATGGTGCCTTTGTGCAATCGTTTTGGCGTCTGCCATGGAGCGCAGGGTCGTTTTCTTGTCCCTTTTTTTTTTTTTTAAATGGCTTCTTTGTTCCCTACCCGACTCCCCTCCTCAGCCTTGCATCTGTATCAGATACGATTAAAGGGATAGGGAAGGATGAAGGGCCAGCTCCTGTTAGGCTGAAGGAGCAGTCGTTAACCCCTCTGTTACCAGCAGCGCTCCCAGTCCTATCTTAGATGTGAGCACCTTCCTAGACAAGAGGAGGCATCCCCTTCCATTAGAGAACAGTTGAGACAGTACCCACACACTTTCTTAATTTACTTTTCAAAGAGCTGGGGAAGGCTACCTGTGTGCACTTGAGAACATTCTTTTCCTGCTATTCTGTTCATCCACACCATGTCCCTTCTCTCTTCCACCCGTGTGATCAACTCTCCTACCCCTAATGCCACCATGGTTTCCCTTCTTCCCTACACATTCCTGACCTGTTTAGTGGTGCAGTAGTTCCTATCTGGACTCTTCCCATAGCCTGCAATTTGGAGTAGAGATTTCTTCTCTCTGGTCATTGGCCACAGTCCTATTTTGCATGGAGCTCTTTATCTGGCATCGCCTTTGATAGATCCATTAAGCTATTCTGCTGATGATGCTTTTGGACCTGTACAGGACCTCATTCAAATAGTACTGTGAGTTTTAAAAAGCTTTCAACATGTTCCATAGTTCCTAGACATCCTGCTTCCTCTACTCACCCATTAACTATTTACTCAGTAGATCGATCACATTGATTCCCTTTGGAATCAATTTGTAATTGTTGAGTCGCTGTGTTAGTTGGGCTCCTACCTTGCTACCATGGTCTTGAGAGGTGTTCTTAAGCAGACTGGTATCTGCTGTACATTTTCTCTCCAGACATCATCAGATGGCCTCCCAGGACCTGACCTCACCCAGGATGTCTTCTTTAACAAGTAAGGAGGTTTATACTTATGTTCTTGGATATACTCTGTGTGTGTGAGTGTGTGCATCCAGGTTCTTCTTTGTGGAAGGTAGGAAGCCAGAGGGTTGAGTTTCTATAGGGAAAAAACAATGGTTGCATCCAAAATACAGAAGTTTGTGTGTATTTTTTGAAGTTATGTCATCTTCCACCTGGTGATGAGAAGCGAGGATGAGAAACACCAAGCTCCTATTATGGAGAGCATTAACAATCATGCTAAGAAATTCTTGGGTGAAGCACATGCAAACCAATGCTCTTCTTAATTGCACGTTTTTCACCTGTTTTTAGCTGACGAGCAGGAATCAGTGCTATTATGAAGCTATAGGAGAGTGTCTGGAGAGGGCCACAAAGTTGGTTTTGAGGGGAAGCCAAATGAAGATTGGCTAAAGTTGCTTATCTTTCAGCCTGGAGAAGCAGAGACTGAGGGGAGACCTCATTTGTGGTCTGTGGCTTCCTCAAGAGGGAAGGAGGAGGAGCAAGCACTGATCTCCCTGGTGACCAATGATAGGACTTGAGGGAATGGCAGGAAGATGTGCCTGGGGAGGTTTAGGTTGCATACTAGGAAAAGGTTCTTCATCCAGAGGATGGTGGAGCACTGGAAAAGCTTCCCAGGGAAGCAGTCACACTGCCAAGCTTGACAATATTCAAGAAGCATTTGGACAATGCCCTCAAAAACATGATGTGAACTTTGGAGTTGTCCTGTGCAGGGACAGGAGTTGGACTCAGTGATTCTTGTGAGTCCCTTCCAACTCAAGACATTCTATGATTCTACAGTTCTGCATTTCTCCCAGAAGAAATGACTGGAGCTGGAATATGAATGGGTTTCATCTCCATGAAGGAATCTGGTGAGCCAAGATGCCTGTGTCCTCGACATGACACGTAGAGGAAGGCTGTGCACAGGATCCATGTGGTGGGGGTGTGACCCATCATACGCTTAGTGGGGGAAAAAACAGACACTTGCAGGAAAGAGGTCAAACAAAACCCAGTCATGTGAAAATGAAATGTTTAAGTTTATTATTCCATATGCTTAATGCAGAGTTAATGGTGCTAGGACAGCATAGAGACAGGGAAAGGGAGGTGGGGGAGGAAGGTGCTACTTGCATAAATAAGGGGACAGGGCTGGAGGAGGTTACATGCGTACAAGGAGCAAACATTCTACATGATCTTTTCAGACACCACAAGGGTAAGTCATCCATAGCTAAGGGAGGCAGGAAGGGCATCTGACAGTCATTTCAGCAGAGGGATACAGCGGCACTGATCACAGTCCACGTTAGGCCAAGTTATTTTGTCTTTTTAGACTGGAATACCCATTGGAAGGTCCCGCAACACATCTCTGTGATCAATTGCCAGGAGTCATCTTTTCCTGCAGCAACTTTTGTGCCAGTTCACTCCCTGGCATGACAAACCACCCCAGTCCTGGGGGTGACAAAGGAGAAGAGAGCAGACTGTCCTCAGATTCTGGGCTGAAAAAACGTTGATCTGACTGCGAGAGCTGGTCACTTCCAATTTGAAACCCGAAGGGAAAAACACATTCCTTTGCATGTTATAGGCTTCTTTTCTTCATGCTCTTCCAAGACTAGGTGCGTATTTACTTTGCTTAAAGCCACAGGAGTATCTTTCTGTCCTCAGCATAGGCAGGTGGGAGGTCTTGACTGACTGTGAGACATGATGAACAAACGAGCAAGGATGCACATCCCATCAGCCTGAGTTTGGAGTTGGGGTTCAAAGAGAGTATTGGAATCAATTCAGGGTGTTGGCAAGCACATAGTGACTTTCCTGGTGCCTCTTTGTTCCAGGTAGGCATTGGAGAGACATGGAAGAGCAAGGATAAAGTTTCCTTAGAGGTTGCGTGGGATACTCTAGAGATTAGAAAAGACTGGGATGCCAGAAATTCCAGGCATAAATGAACGATATAGAGTAATTGTAAGAAAGGAGGATTCACCCGCAGCACCTTAATGATTCACTAGTCCTTCCCCACCTCTCCTGCACCTCCAGATATGAACTCGCATGCGCACATAGGCTGTGACTGACAGTGCAGTTCCTGAGTCCTATGTGTCGTTCCGGCAAGCCTTAAAATCTCCATGCAGGGAAGAGTGTGGGATTAAACAGAGACAGGATGGACAGGAGAAGTGGGGAGGAAAGCTAGGATGCAGCTATGGAAATCAGCAGGGAAGCAAGCATAGATTGGTCTTCCAGCGGGGTTCAAGATTCATGCATGTGTGAATCTTAGGCAGGACTGTTGCACAACATCACAAGGAAGCAGCCATGCTGTCCTCCCTGCTGCTCCTCCTGTAACACGTTCACCAGGGCAGAGCAACCACCCTTCACCTGCAGCAGGTGACAAAGTGCTGGCCATCGTGGCCTGTTGGAAACACTTGCTGACTCCCTGGAACAGTTTGGGGAGGGGAAGGGAGGGACAATTTCTCTCATCATGTAGTCCAGGGTGCACACAACAAAACCCACCACGGACCAGTCACTCCATGTCTAGAATCCTCCTCATCTAGAAGGCCAATAAGGTGTTGCAAGCCAGTCACATGGCCTGCGTGAAATTGGTAAAGGGTGAAAGGACGAAAAACCTTCCGCTAGGCGGGTGAGCCAGCGATAGCCGGGGTCAAGAAAGGCACTTCTGTATGCTCAGCGGGTTCTGGTGGCTGGATGGCACTGAGTGACCTCGGAGTTCGGAGGCTCTTCTGCCTGTGCTGATTCTTCGGAGCCTTTCCATCACTGCTTCGGTCACTGTTCCCCATTCCCTATGGTCTGGAGAGAGTCGTATACACAGGCTGTTCCCAATGTGTGGGGCTATGGGACTGTGGAACAGAGGGTGTAGGGTCAGAGATGGCAGTGTAAAGGGGACGTTGGGAAGGTCCCATGTAGGAGAAGGCAGAGTAGAGGCCAGAGGCTTGGCTGGAATGGCTGTAGTAGGGTCCCGAGGGCTGGTGGTCCGGGTAGTCAAACTGGGGCCTGGAGATGGAGGGGAAGGCCGAACCGTAGTGAGGCAGACTCAGGGATGTGTAAGCTATCTGGGAGGTGGAGGGCTGGTCGGTGTAGTGACCTCCAGGGGTGGACCCCTCCGTTTTCACCTGAGCCTTGGAGTCCACCACCGATGAGGTGGCGGTGGACAAGGAGACTCCATGCTGCTTGGAGATCCAGGCAGAGTGTCCACTGGCTGCAGCCAGGGCGCTCCCAAGGCCATAGCCAGCAGCTGCTGCATAGCCCCCAACATGGCCTGGATGGCCAGCGTGTCCATTGGGTGGCAGGTATTGGTCGAATTCATTGACATCAAAGGTCTCCATGTTGGACATGACTTCATGGCTGATCTCCCCGATGTCCACATTGCCAAAGTCAATGTGTGGCTTTCCCCCTTCCCCCAGGGAACGCCCTTCTCGTTTGGAGTCGGCTTTGCCAGCCTGCAGCTCGGTCTTAGGGGTGGTAGGAGGTGTGGGGGGCCCATGGCTCTGACCTGCAATGTAAAAGATTTCGAGGAGGAAAGAGAGAGAGGAGGTGAGTTACTGCTTTATGCCTGGGTCTTATACACAGCCCAGCTCTGGTCCTCCCAGTATGCCTGCAACTGGCCAGCTGGAGCAGTGGAGAGAGAGAGAAATAACCAGCCAAAACCAAGCCTTTTTATGTCATCTTGTGGAAAAAGGGAGGGTGCAATGATACCTTGCCTGACCAGAGGAATACAAGTACCCATGAAACAGGCAGGCACTATGCTGCTGACTCCAGCAAAGTTCATTGGATCATGAGCAAGGTGGGAGCCACATCGCTAAGGCTTTCGCCATGATGACTTATCCTTTTTGCATTGGCTCTAACCTGTCAATAGATTCACGGAGATCTGAGACTCACCTGAGGAGTGTTCTGGATGACCATCAGACATGGGTGACCCTTCACCGGGGTGCCGGTGATCGAGGTGGGCATTCTTGTAGTGGGCCTGTATGGCAGCAGCTCCACCAGCCTCTGCCTCCACCTGGCCTTCACCCTCACCCTGCGTGGCCTTGCCGTTTTTCCGCCGTCGAGGCTGGTACTTATAGTCAGGATGGTCCTTCTTGTGCTGCATCCTCAGCCGCTCCGCCTCTTCGATAAAGGGCCGTTTGTCACTTTCATTCAACAACCTGCAGAAGCCAAGGGGGAAGGGAAGGATAAATATGACAGGAAAAAAAGCCCACCTATACCCAGCATTGTGGGACAAGCCATGTAAATCCCAATATCAGGGTGTTGACCCTCTTAGCTTATTTCCCAGAAGCAGAGTGAGAGCTTGGAAGTGTTTCAGTGGAGACAGCAATGTTTTCCTCCAGCTCTGGGTTCCCCTTCCCTCAGCAAGCTCATCGCTGTCTCTTGCATTTTAGTTTCAGCCCCAAAGGCAAAGTACAGCTGTTCACAGCCATGTAAAATAAAGTTGGGCAAGTTGCTTTCAAAGGGTCTGGGCAAATCAAGGGCAGCTGGGATCACCCCTCTGACTAAAGCAGTGTCACGCCCTTGCTACCTGTAGAGTTACCTCCTGCGTATCTCCTACCTACTCTTCTCCAGACTATATCTATTCCAGTTTAACCTCCCACCCTTCCACAGGCTCTGCTCTGAGTTTGAGGGTTTACTGAGCACAAATAGCAGTGACAGGTGTTGGCTCCACAGTATCTGTGTTGCTGCATGGAGCCTGCTGGGTCTTTAAGCATCTTGTAATACCCTAGAAGGGAATGAAAGAAACTTTTGAGGGGGAAGAAACAGTGTATTCTGCTGTTCCTGGAGCTTCTGCTCACGTTAGACATGGATAATGCAAAAGGCTGAAGCACAGAGGACCAGCCCTTCTTGAACTTATCCTTTAGCTGCTGCATTGCTAGCCTTGTAGAAAGAGATAAGCTTTGGTCTCTGGGTGAAAGGCGATGTGGAAATGTCAGGTCCTTCTCTGTATTCTTGCCAGATCATGGGCTGCTCTGGTTAAGACAGGGTTTGCAAGGAAATGGTGAAGTGTGTGGGCAGGATGGCTCAGAGCATATGAATGGTTGGACTCGATGATCCAGTGGGTCTTTTCCAACCTATTGATTCTATGAGTCTGTGATTCTAAGATGAGATCAGCCTCATTGCTCAAGCCTTTAGCAGCAACTCAGTTGGAAGCACTTCAGTTTCATTTTATGATTTTCCCCCTTAACCATTCTTGTGTCTCAAAGTCATCCTGTTTCCAACCAGAAAGCGGTGCTTTCAGAAGGGACCAGATTTCCCGTGACTTGCAACTCCAACAGCTATTAGAAACAGCAGGGCTCTCCCAAATGGCAAAAAATACTCCATTTATGAGATGCCCACACCTTTTGCCACCCAATAAAAGAACTACCTGGAGACAGGGCTGAGCCAGCACCTTGGTACCCTTGAAGCCCTTAGCATTAAAACAGACCAATTTTGTTGAACTGTAGGACCTAAGCAAGCCTGAGATGGCCTTGGAAACTCAAGACAAAGAGGAGGTGTGGCTCAAGGAGCACACAGATAAATCTGGTGGGCACTCAAAAGGGTTACCAACAAGTAATGGGTAGGTTCCTAAGCACTCTCTTTCTCCCTGCTCCTTGCACATTCCTCCCAGCCAGCAGCCAGAAGGTGTGTGGCATGGGCTGAAGCCCATTACGGTGCTGACCTGGGTTCACTCCAGGCAGCCTGAGCAGGTCGCGGCTGCACACCACATTCCTCCACTGCCTTAATCCTGGAGATTAAAGCAACTGAGCCACCGTGAATCCAACACCAGCTTTCCTGTCTCCCTCCTGCCACCATACACCGTGCTCACACATCCCAGGGAATGCCTCATGTTCGCAGGAGGTGGAGAACAGAAGCAAACCTTGCAGCCTGGGATACTGGGATAATACAAGGCAGCTGGGTTCAGGCATCCCTGCATTCCCAGCCCAGATGGTACTAAAGCTAATAAGATGTCCAGGTTGGGAATGAAAGGTCTCTTTCTATGTATCCTTCTCTCAAAGTGAGAGGGTTGTAGGCTTGCACAGCCAGCTTTTATCTGCTGGGTGTACTGCAAGGTGAGCTCAGAGCAGTCTCCCGTGGAGACTGTAGCTCAGCCTCTCAGATCTGTCTTGTGGATGGCACAAACCAGAGCCGCTCGAGGATGTGCAGGCAATCAGATCCCTGCCCTCTGAGCTATGCCCAAGCACCTTGCCTCCTCTTGACAGCAGCCCACAGGCAGTGCCACCAGCAGGACAGTGGTAAATCCTCTCCCTGCAACTTTGTCTTCTCCTTTCCAAGGTTGCCTGCTCCCTCCTCCTTCCCGCTGGGATCAGAACTCAAATCGGCTTTAGCAAAGTGAAACTGGTGCGAGCAGGCAAAGGCCAGGAGATTTGGGGGATTTGGATTTCGTTTGCTTCCTGCCCTCCCCCTCCTGCCCTCCATGCTCCCCAGGCCGTAATGCAAAGGAATCTCGCACGGGCAGAGAAGTTATGGATCACAGAGCAAAGCCCTTCATGGGGCTTAACTGAGCCCTCGCCACCCGCTCCAGCACCAAATTCTGAGCTGGAGGGAGAGGGACAAGCATCCAGCGCCCCAGTCCATGAGGAGAAAGGGCTTAAATCTTTCCACCCGCCTCTTGCAGCCTCCCTTTCTGCCACCTGGCATCGCACCGTGCTGTGTGCCAGGTGTCTGGCTCAGCCACCAGTGGCCTGACCCTGTGCCGAGACTCAGCTGCCGATGAGTCAGTGTGGTGATAGCTTCGGGCATCGTGGGGCTGACTCAAGGCAAGGGCTGCCGGGGAGCAGAAAGGAGCCGGGCGGGCTCTCCTACACGTCCACAGCCCTGGATTTTGTGGGCATGTCCCTGTTGCCTGGGACCTGACATTCCTGAGCAAAGATCCCTCCATCTGGTCACCTTGCTCCTCCCCATCGAGCCTTCCTCTATTTCTTCCCGTGCCCCACTTGGGTTTGGCCCTCGAGGTGGTGCTTGCTGGCATTTTGGCCGAAAGTCATACCAACATTTTCAGCAGCCAGCCTCCATTTGAGAGCACAAACTCCCTCCCTTCTTCTCCCTTAGTACATTTGGTTCATTGAGTGCTCCCCTTACGCACCCCAGATGGGTACAGAGGGATGTGGATGGGGCCATGAGCCCCCTGGCATTGCACTCAGGGCCAGGCGGCTACCGCAGCTGTCAGGACACATAGAATCATAGAATCACCTTTCCCAGTGAGGGCTGAGACCCTTGGAGAACATGGCAGGGCCACAGAGCTGGTGCAAACACTGGACTTGATAGAAAAAACTCAGGCCATTGCAGCCACTTTTGCAGAGGAATGCATTAGGTGGCACTGGCGTTATCGCTCAGTCTGCTCGCTGCCTTTCAAGATTTCCCAGCCTCTGCCATCCCCACCCAGTGCCATCACTGGGGACATGCTCGGTTTAATGATAGTCTACAGGCATTCTCTGTGCTCACCAGTGTTTGTCTCTCTGCAGCGCACAAGGAAATATCTCACCCACATTTTCCAAAGTGACTAGCAATGGGCAGTAGAGTTTGGGTGGCCACCTTGTCAGGGCAGGGATCCGTGAACAGCCAGGGCCGTCCAAATGTTTAGGACTAAGCCATCTGGAGCTCAGTCCTTCTGTTTGCAGTCGTACAGGCATGTAGGAACTATACCTTGGGGACAGCAGAGGTGAGGGCAGCAGGAACCTCGTGGAGGAAGACCTAACTGTGCTGTGGCCGGAAGGCAAGGGATTGGGGTAACATTTGGGACACCTCCCCTGGAATTTTCCAGGCTCATATTTCCCCCCCACCTCACAAAAAACCACATGTGTGTGGTCCTACCCAGGCCAGACACTGACTGCACCTATAACCCAGCTCACCCTTCTGAATGGACCCCTTGGAGAGCCACAGCCTGCCCCAGGGACACTCGGAGAGGAGATGCATTCAAGCAAAGCAGTCAAGTGGCAAATCCAGCAGCGTGCAGCAATCCCAGGCCTGATCCCGCGAGCTTCTGTGCCTGACCCACACTCCCTGGCTGCACAGCGCTCAACGAAACACCCAGGGACCTTGACCATCACCCAACAGCAGCACCTCTCTGCTATGAGCCCCATGTGTCCAGTGGCAGGAGATGTGTCCTGGGAGCAGGGAAAGACTCGCGTGCGTGAATGCAGCCACGGGCCGGGTTCTGTGCCTCCCTGCACTCTGAATGTGACGCTAATGGAAAGTTTCACTGCTCTGTTATATTTTTAAGGGAAATGCAGTGCCCAGAGGGAGGCCATCGCTTTAAAATCTGGCATTATTTTGCAGTAAAGGAGTGATACTTTGAAATAACACTTTGGGAACAAAAAAAAAGGTGCATTCCCCTTCCCACACCTTTTCCAGCATAGCTTCACAGTCAAGAGGCAGAGCTGCAGGTGGGGCAAGTATTGTGGCAAAGGGAAGGGAAGGCAGTAGGGAGCAAAGCAGGAAAAAACATCAGTTGAGACATCCTCAGTTGTGCCCTGCCCTCGACTTCCCAAAGAAATCTCTTCGCTAGACACTGATGAGCTGGGGTAAATGGGCTGATGTAGCAGAGGAAGAAGCTAATGCCCATGGGCTCGGTTCCTTGAGAGGAAGAAAATTTGAAGCCAGAAGGAGACCTCAGCATCAGCTGCTGGATGGGACGTGTTTCTCTGTAGGAAAATGTCTCCTGGCCCAATCAAACTTGAGGGTTTCTTCCACGAAATGCCATCAAGGCAGGAGAGAGAATGAGAGGGCCCGTTTGTGTGAACCCTTGTTTACAACGGTTAGTGCAAGGTGAGGGAGAGGATGGTGCTGGAGAGTTACAGTAGGAAAGTTTTTATAACAGGGTTATGGGCAGAATCTCTCAGATGGGAACGAAGTGTCACAACCAGCCTGACACGCTTGGCTTGGGCACGACGGCTTTCTGAACACCCACCATCCAGTTTTAATGTGTTGGGACAGCCCATTGATCTGCCAGAAGGAGAAGCAGGTTGGGGAGGGTGGGTAAAGGACCCTGGAATCTGCACAAAGGCAAAATGAAACTGGGCTCAACAAACTGGTGAGGCCAGAAGGATGGGCGTGTGTGCTGGTGAGAAGGGAGGGTGTCTCTGTGGGTACAAAGGGAGAAGGGACTGTTTAAGCCAGCGTGTTGCAAGAGAGACTGCTAAGGGTGGGGCTGTCGCAGGTCTCTCTGCTAAGCCTCATACCACCCCCCGTTTATTATCAAGGGTCTCTCCTTGTCCATCTCACTGCACCCACATGGTCTGCTGACACTGGGACCATCCTGGGAAGGATGGGTGTGGGGTTCTGACCACCTGGCTGACCTGAGTCGAAACAGGCTCAAGGCACCCACCAGTGAGTTAAGTTGGATGGGGCACAGCCCAGTTCCTGCTAGCACACAATTTAGCCCAACAGAGAGGGTAAGCCAAGAAAACAAGATCTGCCCTGGCAGTCAGGCAAGAGAGGACCCGGACAAAAGTGTTTTGGTCAGGAACAACAGGGAAGGTTAGTGGGAAACATGCAGAAAGGGCTGCTGCCCAAGATGGAGGTGAGCTCTGCCGAGGAATCCTTCACTACGTCCAACCACCACTCTTGCCCCAGTCGCCAACCATGCCTCCTGTGAGGGAGTTCCCTTTAGCTTCCCTTCCATCCAACTATCCCTCCTTCCACATAACCACACAGTCCTCTCCAGGACACCTCCAGACCTCAGCCCTTGTTCTCCCCCTCCATCCGCCTGCTCTTACCTCCACAGCTTTCCCAAGGTCTTACTGAGCTCAGCATTGTGGAGATGCGGGTACTGGTCGGCCAGTTTCCTCCGAGCAGCCTGTGCCCAGACCATGAAGGCGTTCATGGGCCGCTTGACGTGGGGTTTGCTCTTGTTACTCCCGTTGACCCGGACAGGCATGGGTACCAGGGTCCAGTCATAGCCGCTCAGCACCTGGCTGACAGCCTCACGGATGCACACTGGGAACTTGTCATCATCTGCCTCTGAGTCTTGCTGTTCCTTCTTGACCTTCCCCATCTCCCCGTTCCCAGAGCCAGTGAGGTGTGGGGAGTTGTCTGATGCCATGGATGGTCCTGGTGAGAGGCAGTGGTGGTCTTCAGAGCCCACTGGGCTCATCTCCACCTCTGAAAGGTCTTGGTCATCAGCCATCGTTGCTCTCAAGCCCTCTCTCTCTTCCTCTTGCTGTCCTTCTTCTCACTGGGGAGGGGAGGGAGGAAGGAAAAAACAAAGGAAAGAAAGGAAAGAGGGGAGAGAAAGAGAAGGAGAAGCAACCACCAAATCTGAAAGGGGTTCCAAAGTCTCTGAAAAGCTGACCACGAGACAGGGGCTGCTCGATAAAAATGCAAGCAAAGCAATTGCCGTGAACACCACAAAACCCGTGATCAATGGGGGTGGGGATGGGTCGAGGCCCCTGATTAATTGAGATATCGCTCCGTATCTCTGCAATCATCTTCAGCTGACATGTGCAGAGGGCCCTGCAGTAAGAGGGATATGGGGGTTTAGGGACCTGAAAGGAGAGAGACTGGGACCTGAATGGAGAGAGACAGTGACTATACTGCTTGGGCACAGCCTCCCGCTGGAAGCAAGATGGTGGAACAGCCACAAAACTTGTGTGAAGTGTCCCTTTCTTTCGAAGGTGTGTGGTGAAATGCCAGCATGGTGCCCAGGAGGAGGCATAGGAGGGGGAACACCAGCACCACATCAATAAACCAGAAAGGAACTACATTCTGGCTACAGAGAAAGATGAGTAGCCAGCACCACTTGCCAGCGAACCAATCCAGGCCTCAGATCCATACCTGGAGACCCTGATCCAGTCTGTGGGAGAAGTGCCTCTGTGGGGAGAACCCCATCCCTCACCCTCCTGTTGCAGCTTATAAACCAAAGACTTAAAATACATCTACACTGCATCCCCTCACACATTCCTGTCTGTGTGTATGCATTCACACCCGTATGCACATCCATATATACACACAGATACAAATACAAACCAAGTTTAACAAGCCAAAGCTTTGGGTTGCCTGCCCCACACAGTTCTCCTCTCTCCTCCTGTCTGCAGTCACCTCTAAAAGTCTCTGCTGCTGTGCAGCGGCACCCCCTTGGAGAAAGAAACACTCTAAAAATAAAGGCCTCTCTATTCCTCACCTCCAGAAATAAATTTTTAAAAAAAGAAAGAAATACATTTTAAAAAGAAAAAAAGGAAGGGATCTAAAGGCATTCTTCTGGCTTAGCTGAAAAAGAGCCTAGGCAAAGCAAGGGCTACTACCCCTCCAGCTTCAGAGGGTGACATGAACCCTCACTGGGGAAATACAAAAAATTAAGAGAAAGTAAGGAGGGAAAAAGCCTGGATGAATGTATGCGCGCGTGGGACTGAACTCAGGTAAGAAAACTTACATTGCTGTCTGGTGTGCTGAGCAGATCCTGCGAGGGCTATGATTTGTATCCCAATAAGCCTTCCTGTTCTCCCTCCCAGCCTGTCACGGCACACAGCTCGGGGAGGCTCTCAGGCAAGTGCCATTCCTAGAGGGAGGTTTGGTTTTTACTAATGCTCCGGCTGGATGTCTCTAGCTGGCTTTGCTGCTTAGCACTGGGGGAGGGAAGGGCGGAAGGTGGAGCCAAGCGCTCCTCAGAGCCAGAATACAGTCAGTCAGGGATGGTGGGGAGGGGATGCAGGCAGCCCCCCACCCCACCTTGGCCACCAACACATCCCTCACTTTTCCCTGGTGCCAGCTTCTTCATGAGAACCATTGGATTTGGGTTGCTCTTGACAGCAATGGGCATCCCAAAGGTGGTACTGGAGGATTCAACACTGTGGGGTTTGGGGTGGCCAGATACTTGAAAGGATCTGGGACAGTTTGGGGAGATATACCTCACTGCTGGGCGGTAGGTACCAGTTTGAACCTTCTTAGGACTTTTCCACCCTAGGGATGGGCTTGTTGCAACACATTCTTCTCCCTGGGGTCTTGCCAAAAGCAGATTCTGCTTCCTCCTATGTGCTGAATTGCTCCTGAAGGCAACATGGGGTCTTTCATGATAAAAGGGAGATCTCCTGATGAGAAGGACTCTCTCACACTCACTCAGCCTCATTCATGCAGCTCATGCAGTGGGATATGTAAAGGATCTCAGCACTCAATGGGTTAGGATGTTCTCCATCCTATCTTCCATTTTCTAGCTTGCTTTCCTTCCCAGATATCTCTGGTCACTGACTTCTTCAGTTTCCTTCATCACAAGGTCTGGTATAGACCAACGCCAACCCTGTAACCATGAGAGATTATTCCTGAAAAAAATCTGATGATCCTCCCAGGTCCTCCTCAATTAGCAATGAAATAAATCTAGCTCCTGCCCCAGTTGATTGCTGGAGAGCCAACCTGAGGATGCAACCCAAGGAACAAGCTTCAGAGGCTTTCAAGAACATTTTCAACTCCTGTAGCAGATATTCACTCTCCAGAAACTTTGTTTGAGAAAGACCCAGCAAAACCACTGGCTGGTACTACATGAAGCATAAGAGAACCAGTCCCAAGGGATGGTGCTTAGTATCCTGAGCTACATCTCTCACAGCAAACCTGCAAGGGTGGCTTCTGCCCTTGCAGACCTGGCTGGCAGTGTAGCACCATTCCCCTACGTGTCTACCATTGTCTGGAGCAAATACAGCTTTGAAATCATAGGATGGCTGCAGGGAAAGCCTCACTAGAGCCCAGTGAGAAGTCTTTACTGGACAGAGCTGAGAAGAGGAATGGCTACATGATACTGGCATCAAACAGGCAGAAGTGCTTAAAGGTGCCTCTGTGTCAGTCTTGCACCTCTTAAAAAGACCTCTCAAGGGATCATCTCCAATGTTTCTTCACTTTCTTCAGCATTACTGCTCCAGAAAAAGATGGGCTCAAATACTCTTCTTCACATGATGCCTTTTTCCCTATGGAAGAGAAGGTACTTTTCTCTTGCGTGACACGGAAACCCAGTGGACGTCCTAGTAATGCAGGATCAAACCCCTCTTTCCTCCGCCAAAGCAGCAGCTAGTGAATCTCAAGTCTTATATATGGGATGAATTCTCTCACCAAGAGACACCCTGTCTCCTGAGTGGGGTTCTTTTGTCATGAGAAAGGTCTTGCAGCACAGAGGGGGGCAGCTTGGCAGGTTACCCTCCATCTAGCAAATAACAACCAATGCAAATCTATGGGGCAAGGTCACTTCTCTGTTGAGGCTGTACGAATAGGTCCCCAGCCCACTTACTGCAAAGTCAACAATGTTGTGGAGCTCATGGCATCTTCCAGCAGCCAGCAAAGGTCATCCTCAAGCTCTCATGACCCTGTATGTGAGGTGTGGGAGAGCAGAAGGGAGGGGAGAGTTGGTCTCCTGTGCCAGGAGAAGACAGCTGCCACCTAGAAACACTGCCCTGCTTGCTTCATTGACTGCAGCCAACACCTGTCTTAGGGCAGGAGGAAGTATGTCACAGAAAAATGGCCAGAAAAGGATGTTTATTTGCCCTCCCTTCAATTGGATGGTTTCTGCACTCTCCAGGAGAAAGAGTTGATGGGGAAAGGATTTCTCATGGCCTTCCAAAGTGGAAATACAAGGTGCTGGGTACCAAGTGGTGGGGAATGAGAGGCTGAGAGTCCTGCTAGTGTTCTGATGGATAAGACTCCCCATTAGGAGCCCCTCAGGGCACTGAGAGGAGCTTCACAGCCTGCTCACCTCATACCCCAACCACAGCAGCCTCTTGGCAGGCTCTGCGGGGAGAACAAGACAGTGCTTGACCCCAGCAAGACAGTGAATGGTGGGGGTCACATTTTCCTGCATGCCCACAGGGTCTGGGTGAGCAGAAGTGTGCTTGACCCATCACTCCCAGCTGTGACAAGAAAGGAATCAAACCCAGAAGGGATTTCAGTACCCCACAGGGCTTTGGACCGGTGTTTGTCCCCGTGCTCACCATCCCTTTCAGGGGCTTGGTCCAGTCTCCAGCCAGGCAGGAGACAGGTCTCATTTGTGCCTTGTTGAAATAGCTATGGACACCTCAGCCATAGACGGCGACATCCTTAAAAGACCATATACAGACCACACAGTTTCTGTAATTTGGAATATCAGTGTCTCCTCATATTTAAATAACAGGGACATTCCCCCCCCCTCCCCCCTTCATTCTGCCTTTCCCTAGTTCTTGCTTTTTGCCCATTTTGGTCATGCCTCCCCTTTCTAAAATATCTTCCCCTGCAGCACCTTTTCCCACGTTTCCAGCCCCACCTTGGAGCACAGACTGCAGGTGCCTGCTTATACATTTTTTTCCAAGTCTCTGTCTGTCCACATGTCATTTCTTCTCCTGTCCTACAAAAAGGTAGAGGCAGGAGAGCGAGCTGTGGGAAAAACCTCTACTGCAGTGGGGCAAGGTGTGATGCTTTCTCTTCAGTTGTGGTGAGAAGATAGGCAGAGGGGAAGGAGAAGAGGTCACCCCTGTTTCAGGAGTTGCTAAGGTGGTGTGTCTTGTCCACTGGGAGCTCTTTTTAGACACAAGGACCCTCCAAGAGCCATTGTTGGCCACAGCAGCTAACTAACATTGCAGAAGCGGGCTTTCTAAATACCAGTCTTCCTAATGACTGCTCCCTAGGGAAATGCTCATATAGCAGACTTCCAGCCCTTCTTTGCATCGTATGTTTCCATGGATGAGGTAGTCCAGATCCATAAAAAGGGACAGTCCTTTGTGGATGAAGGATCTAGCAGTGAAGGTGGTTCATGAGTCAGAGACCTTGCTAAGCCACACATTTCCTGTGACATGTCATTGATGTGCTTTCTTTAGGCCTCAGTCCCCAATATGCAAAGGTGGAAGGATGCCCTTTCTCCACCAATAAAGGCATGTTAGGAGAGCAATGGGTAAAACTGTGTGAGAAGTGGAGATGACCCATCATTCTGGGTGCCCCTGCACTGACATCGCTCCCAAGAGCGATGGGAAAAGCAACACACTCCAGGCTGGGTGCTTGGCGAGCAAGATTCATCATCACAGGGGCAGCCAGGGTCATCTGCGCAAAAGGGTTTCAACAAGAGGACCATATTGGTGGGACACTTCCACCAAAAAGATGGGACCATTGAGGTTGCTGGGGAGGAATTTTGCCAGATGACACCCATCACCACCTGTGGCAAAGGAGGAGGAAGAGGGGAGAGCCTGCCACAGCAGAGGAGCAGCAGGATCCCCAGAGGGAGGGCCAGGGCCAGCTTTTGTCCCCTGCCCAGCTCGGGGGCACAGCACTGGTATTGTCCCAGGACTGCCTGGGAAAATGGGAGGGGTTCCCCGTGAAATCTTTCCATACAGTAAAGCAGCGTCAGAGCTGGGGAGCCAAGGGGGGACAACACAGACATTCAAAAAAATACACACACACACCCCCAGCCAAACAATACCCGCAGTGTGCTGAGGGAAAGGGAGACCCATGAATTGGGAGGTTGATAAGGATTTTTCTCCAGCGCGCGCCCGCTCTCTCAACGGCCCCTTCAGTTTTCCCAACATCCCCCCTCCCCTTTCCCTTGCTGGCTTTCTTGTTTGGGCCTTAAACAGTGCACCGTCTTTGTTCGGGATACAGGTGAACGACAATCATGTGATTAACACACACTCACACACACACGCGCGCGCGCGCACATAAAAAGCTTTTTAAGAGCGTCCAGCTTGCTCCAGACCCAAAGACAGGAGAGGAGGCCCAGCTTAGGACGAGCGGCGGTGGCCAAGATGGGGACAGCCACTGGGATGGACAAGCAGGCATCACTGCCTCTCTGCAAAATCCCCTTCCTGTGGAGGTGGGCATGCGAGGCAATGAGGGGCAGGAGGGGTGGAGGTGGGAAAGGTTTGGGATTTGGTGGTCGGGAGGGGTCTTGCCCACGCTGGGCAGGCTTGTGTGGGTTTGCACTGGCCACGTCCCAATGCGATGCAGTGGGAAAGAGAGTGGAAAGTGACCATCCCAACTTTGTGCTGGGGATGGTGGGATGCAGAAGTCTCTTCTTCTCTCCCTGACAAGGAGGGGAACCGGGATTCTTTTGCCAAAGCCAATACTTCGACTCTCCCTGGCTCTCACGTGGGATTTGCATCTCCATCGACATGAAGCTTGCTGGTCCAACCATGGCCCAGTGATGAAGAGGAGGGGGGGAAGCCCTCCTGCTGGAAAGGGGACATGTCTTCCCTCACAAGCTATGGTGCAGGGAGTTTGGAATGGATTTGCTCAGTTGCACCGTGTCCCAGAAGGGAAAAAGAACGAGAGAGAGGACCAGGCAACCCAGACAGTTGTGGGAAGGTTGCAGAGGGCAGGGAGAGTAGACCTATGCTGGAAGTCCAGCTGCCCCAGCCAGAAATAGTGTATACCACATCCTTGGTGAGGATGGCGTGTCCCTTTTGATGTGGACATGCCATATAGCCCTATTACACCTCATCACTATGAGCATAAAATGTTTGGGAAGCTGATTAGTCAGTCCTGAGGGGGAAGTGGAGGCTATTGATGGGATGGCCAGGTGACCATGTGAACCATCCACAGAGGAAGTCATGAAAGATTTGGAAATAACAGCAACATTTCAAATGTTTATCCTTTTTTGTTTGAGGATCGCCTGAGTGTGATGCTCCAAGGAAAAGCAGGGAGGAGCAAAGGGAGAGGCCCTCCATGACACTTGGAAGATATATATGTCTGCAGCTGGTCTCACTCGTGAGACATCATGGGATGTAACTGATAGCAGCCTGGGAGAGATCAGGACCAGGCCATACGCTTTGCTGGATCACCCAAGCTCAGCACTGTCTCCACCACTTCCTCGTGCCCTTCTCTGCAAATTCCTCCCTAATCTGATATCACAACCACCCTCCCAGGCTCCCAGCGTGCTGGTCATTTTCAGGGTTTTTTCATGAACAGGAGAAGCAGAGGGTCCCCTAAGGCCACATATGCGTCACCTTCTACAGTTCAGTGGTAGCTGTGATCTCCAAAGAGCCCTTCAATTTGCCTTGTGCCGTCGCTGTTCTCCTTGCTGATCACCCCCTTGCTGTTTCTGGCTGAAGCTGCCAATACTTGTCCTAGACCTTCCCAGGTGCCTCTTTGCTTCCAGCTGTGGGCCAGCAATCTGGAGTCTCAGTGAACTGGCTGCCCACAAGGCAGCCTGAGGAGGATAAAAATGGTGTTGATCCCTCCCGAGGAGATCCTCAAAGAGCTGCCTGCAGACCTGCCTGGTCTGTGGTAGAACCACACCACGTCCACATAGTTGTAGGACAGTGACCTGCATGGAGCGGGCAGTAATTTTTGTCATGGGGCATCAGGGGAAAAAAAAAGCACGCAATGCCTGGTGTTGTTTGCTACATGAGTGGGTTGTTTGTCTCTCTGTCAGACTCAGCGTACTGAAAAAGAAACATCACGGTGGCTACTCTCCCCACGGGTAACAGAGTCTGAGTGGTGCCAGTCAGCACATGGCCCTGCACTCTGATCACGCTGCAATGGAAGGACCTCAATGAGTTCTCTGGGGACTGAGGCTGGGCTATGGTTGCGGAGTCCCACCTGGCTCTAGAGCAGCAGAACCCCGTTTTGTTTCCAGAGCAGGCTGGGGGTTGATGCAGGTGCAGGAAAACACGCTGGCCCTACTGCTGGTGTATCACCTTGATGTCACTGAGCATGAGACTTTGCTCAGTGGCATATTTCGCACGAGACTTCGCTCAGTGGCATATTTCGCACTAAAGCAGTGAATTACAGTGCTAGCTGCTTCAGACAGGAGGTGTAGGGGAAAATCCCATGGAAAGGAGATGGAACAGTCACCTCTGAGTATCATAAAGAACCTGGGCAGCCTGTTGTTTTGTCCAGCCCGATGTTTCATCAGCATGGGGAGAACTTGCAATGGCAAAATGGGACAATTTTGCTATATTATTCAGGTCTGGGAAGATCAAAGAGGAATGGGGCAGGCATGTCTGTCTGCTACCTGCTTTGATGGGTGGCATGGAGCCTCTCTGGCTGTTAACTCCCTCATTCCCTGATGGAGAAGCCAGGTGTGCTTCCAAAAAGTGAACCTCCAGAAACAAGTGTTGAAGGGGCGGAGAGCTGGGCGAAAAGGGGACTGATTTTTGCCTTTTCTTAGATGGACTCTGGCATATCCAGTGTGATGTAATGGAGGGAAGTGGGTGCTCTCAGTCTGCATGACAGAGAATAGATGCCTGGAGGGGAGAGGAAAGGAACTGTACAAGACTGGGCAAAACAACCGTAAAAGAAGTTACTCCCAGTGGGACCTGTGGTTGTAGCAGTGGTGGGTGACCCTGTTGGGATCATTCAGTGGTGGCTGAGGTGATTCTGGGGTGATCTTCACCTCTGCCAGTCCTCTGACTGCAGGGAGGCTCCCGGGGAGCCGGGGGAAGGGTTAAGTTGGGAAGGCTTCAGCCTGCTGCCTTGGCCCCTGTAATTCCTCCAGAGAGTAGGACTGGGAGAACAAGGAGCCCTTTCTGTTCACAGGAATTAATAGCAAAGAGTCATCTGGGGTGTCATTCAAGCCCTGATCAGCTCCCGGAGGAATGTGAGGGAGAGCGAGCGAGGGAGCATGGCCCAAGGCTGAGGCACCAAAGCCAGGGCAGGAACCTTTCGGTTGGTTACCAGTGTTACAGGCTGGCATTTAGGCAATGGGGCCACCTTCCCCTTCACCCCAACCTCCACATCCCCTCTGCCCTGGGCAGGGACTCACCCCAACATCCATACTCAAAGGGCTCCCATCAGCTCCCAAGCTTGTCCCTTGTTACCCATCACTTTGTCCTGGGGGGAAAAATGTCCCAGACTGTCAACACTGTTCTGAACTGGGAGGGATGGGCCTGGCGACCAGGTGCCAGCATGACCCCACTGCCCCCATGGTGGACATGAACTCCAGTGGATACCCTCTCTCCAGGGTTCACCCATCACTCCTAGTCTGTGATGACTTTGGGGTTTGTCCTCCCAGGGAACCTTGCCCATAGAGAGGATCTCCAGGGAGCTCCCAAGCACGGCTAGGGACATGGGGTGGTAGCCCAGGGGACCACAAAGTTTAGTGCTGGAGCCTTTGCTTCTGCATTGTCTTACCCAGACTGACTTCAGTCACTGCAGTTTCAGGAGAACAAGATCAGGCCAGCAAAGTATCATGCTTGCATTTCATAGTGTTGCTTCACAGCTGAACAGGGAAGCTTGAAAATGCTGCATTTAATGGCAACCAGCTCCAGTGGGACAAAGAGAGATTTTTTCACCACATCTCTGCTAGCCTGAGAGGGGGACCTCGGGTGGCCTGTCCTGCTTAGTGACCAGCTTGCCTCTTTTCTGCCTGGCTGCATTGCTGGTTGCCCACAGGACCATGCCTGGTGGCACAACATGACCCAAGGCTCCAGTGACGCACCATGGTCAACCCTACCATGCTATCTCTGGGGTCTTCAGGGCAACCTTCCAGGTCAGCCTGAAGTGTGTGCATGGCTGCAGCACCAATCGTGAAGTGTGTTACCTGTGTGAACTGTGAACGGAGCCATGCTGGAATGCACGAGTTGCTTTTGTTGGCCAAAAAAGCATCTCACCAAAGCTTTCCTTCTCCTCCACACACACCAGGTCAGTGCACAAGCAGGCTTAACACTAGATCTGCATCTCAGCATCCTCCAAGAGATGCGCTGTGCCACTGGGTTGGACTCCTCTACTCCCTTCCTGCTCCCCGTACCACTGCCACCACAATGAGCACCCCTTGTCATAGAGGGGTTAATAAATGATGCAAGAAAGGAGCCTTTAATGCACGATGACCTTTGGCTTTTCATAAATCACAGTGTTGGGCTGCAAGTGCGCGGGGGGCGCAAGGCAGTGGGGGGAGAGGATGGGAGGGGGTCCATGCAGCTGCGCCACGGAGTTGACATTGTTCCCACCATCACTAAAGTGCAACAAATCCCTCTATTGTGTTCCTGGTTTATCTGGTTCCTCTTGTTTATTAGCAGAGGTTGTTTGGCGCTGGCTCCAGCCCTGGGCGGGTGGAAAGAGTGTTGGCACGCACCAGAGGAGGGGAGGGAGGGAGTTGGGGGGACCGGGACGGGAGGACGAGAGCTGTTCATCAATGGCTGTATTGTCCCATCTTTTTTGTTGCTCCTGTAATGATATGTTCAAAAAAAGGGGATTAAATAAAAAAAAAAAAGGCAGGGGGAGACGAGAGAGGGAGGGAAAGACAAATGGCACAGAAGGACTGGGTAAGAATGGCCGGTCTGGGCCCACAGCGGATGCTGTTGCAGCTGGGGAGGTTGGGTCGGGATGGAGCTGCGACGGGGCTGCTCTGTGCCTTTATGCTGCTTATTCAGGTCTGGAGTCGTGAGCCCCAGTGGCTTGGGCTGGGCCCACCCGTGCCAACTCTATTCATGGCCAGCGGGGACAAACGTGCACACAGCAGAGAGGATGGGGCAGCAGGAGTCAGGGGTTGAGGCCAGCAGAAAAAGGGGAGGAGGGCTATTCTTCACGTCCCTCATGTCTGAACCTGTCTTTGTACAGAAGAGGCAGTTTGGGGCACAGCAACTTCTCAAAGCATTGACAGTGTCCTTCAACCCACGTGGTCATTGGCCCCTAACCTACTCATCCATTGTAAGAAGTACCAGGGCCCCTTCCCAATTAGCAGAGATTCTCTTGTGCCTAGACCTTGCATTTTTTCCTCTGGAACTGCTTGTAGATACATATCCATGGAAAGCTTTGCTGATCTCCATAAGGATCAGTGGGCCAGTGCTGGAAAATTATGGCACTTTGGTTGTCACTTTGCCTAAAGCTGGATGATCACACAGATAAAACCACCAAGGCCACAGGGGCTTTGCTCGTCATTGCTCTGCCTGTTGCTACCCATGGAGCTGAACACATACAAGCACCCCTAAGAGGTGCACATCTCTCCATAAGTGGCCTTATTGAGATCAGAGTGAAATTTATTGAGAGAAGAATTACAGAATCACAGAACCACCAGGCTGGAAAAGACCCTGAGGATCATCAAGTCCAACCATTCAGTGAAATTCTGTTTGGGATGCTCAAAGACATTTTCTACTTCACCTCAGGCTGGATTTATCCTGCACCAGCTTTTTCTGCTCTGGTGTCTCCGTCACCTCTGCTATGATTTTGTTTTGCCAAATGGCATCGCCCAGAGACTGAAACATTCTGCTGAACTTGAGAGCACAGGTTTTATTTTGTGGTTATTAGGCTTTTGTGCCTGACCTCTCATCTTTCAACTCGGGTCAAGCTTTAAATGCAAAATGCTGGTTTGAAAATAAATGTCAAAAATTCCCTTTGAAAATGTCCATTCACAACATTTTGGCATGTAGAAAACAGAATAATTCAGGAAGATTGTCTTGAAATGAAATGTTCTGATATTTTAAAAATCCCCCTCCCACACTCACTCGCCAGCCAAAAGTTCTTGCTGAATTGGGTCTGAATCTGCAAATGGTTTCGATTCCCCACAGTCCTATTTCTTGGAAAATTATTTACCCACAAGTTCCTCACTGGTACCCACCTTCCCCATCCTCAGATGTTGCCTTGTCTTTACCATCCCTGGGAGGTCTCAGGGACTCCGTAAAGTGCAGGCAAGTGCCTTGATTCTTGGTTTTCCTGAGTCTCACCTTGCTTCAAGTGATCTCAGGACTCATGGCAGTCCCGCCATCAGTCTCTGCCACCCAGTCCTTGAAGGTCAGGCATGAAGCCCAGTGCTGGCACAGCTGTAACTTTGTGGCCTCAAAAACTAGAGGCTTAAATGCATGTAATGAGGTTGCTCATGTTTGTGCAGGTGCTGCTGAGAGTGTTTCTAAAGGGACATGTGAGGAGCTAGGTGGCAAGGCTGCGAAGGTCTGAAGCTGCAGGAGAAGTGGAGGAGAGGAGACAAGGGGATGGAACAGAATCTTGCTTACCTCAGGGACGTGTGGTAATGCACGCAGAGGGACTTCCCTTCACCAGATTTGAAAATGAAGTCTGCCATAGCTGGGAAAAAATTCTGACTTGATTAAAGTTAACAATTTTCTTGCTCTTTTCTCCTGTGTAAGCCTAAAATGAGAGAGTGAACCACCCCAGTATATAGGTAGAGATGAGCCAGGTAGTGATGACAGCATCATATAGTCAACAGCTTCCCATTTCAAGAGTGGTTCATCTCCCCAGCTCCTCCTCTGCCCATCACACTCCTCCTCCAACTCAAGTCTGATCTGCTTCTCCGCTCTAGGAAATTCTCAAACCTAATGCTGGCTCCTCAGCAGGTACCTCCATGCTCAATGTCATCCAAAGCATCTTCATCTAATATCTGATGAGAAGGAATGAATAACTTCCATCAGCTGTTGGTACCACTACTTGTTCAGACAAAACATGCAGGTTCGCATTTCCCTCATGTCCTTCAGCCCAGTGAGAGAGGACGTTATAGGTCTTCTGGATTACAAATCCAAAGAGTTATAGGGTTTTGCTTAGAAAAATCTGGTCTTACAACGAGTTTTGCACCAACCTGGAAACAGAGTACAGTTTGCCTGTGCCAAGTTGAACTGGTGGCAACATCAACTCCACAGCTGAGCTGAGCAGTCACAGGCATGTATCGAAGCCAAATCCTCTTCTAAGACTCTCATGTCTCTCTTTTTTTCTCATGGGCAGTCTAAGCTTTGCCTAACCTAATGTTGCCTAGCACTCTCATCAGCCCTCACAGCAGGTGGCACTGGTGGCTTTGAAGAAGACACTCTTGTCATGTCACGTCACGGAGAGGACAGAGCGCTGGAAGCTGGATTTATAGCAGGCAAGTGGACTCCTAAGTGTCCTCAAAGACAAAGTCTAGCCTGAGCTGCTTCACCTGAGATGTGATCATCTTCACCTGGATCACACCACAGACGTCCCCAAGAGCGTTCAGTGGGCAGTAATGAGGGCCATTCAGTGGGGGGCAATGAGGACTAGTCAGGTTGCCTCAAGGCTGTGCCCGCAAAGCACTGTAGTTTGCTGCAGAGAGCACCTCACCTTCCACATCAGCAGATAACAGAAGAGAAAATAAGTTCTCACCATGCACACGAAGAGACATCTCATCCCAGACAGTGTGGGAGATGAGTCTCATCTGTGCTCCTGGAGTGCCTGATTCTGCTTTCAGTGGCATCCCTTAGGGCAGGGACAATACTGTGGCACATGCCATGAACTCCACAGTCTGAGCATTTGTCAAGAATCTTACTGTTAGGCTTTGCTTTCCAAGCCCCAGGGAAGTTCAAGGAATTACATGTCTGCCAGGGATGGCCTAGGAGTTTTTAGATGGGCATCAGCATTAGGCTGGAAAATCATAACAAGCTCAGATCCAGTTCCTAATCAAGAGGTACATTTGGGACCTTTTAAACCCAGGTGCCGCCTCTTGGGAACACAGGCCCCGCATCTCCACACAGAGTCCCATCCTACGTGTTTTGCTCTGAAGCTGAAGAGTCACAGCCTGTCGCCCCCCAGGCTGTGTGACATGGTGACTAGAGGAGCATGGCACTGCTCACTGAGCATCCTGACCCAGATGGCACAGCTGAACCTGCCTGGCAGCAGGACTCTCCCGGCACCGCCGGCTGCACCAGTGCCTGCTCCTGGGCTGTCTGAAGCACAGCTGCCTCGTGTTCCCCTCTTCTCCCTACCCCCCAGGAGACTGCACAGCATCCGTGCTCCCCTGGCCACCAACGTGGCCCCTCTCTCGGGGGTCCCCTCTCTCACTGGTCAGCTCTGTTTGAATCAAGGCATGAGAATTTCTCCCTCATTCGCACAATCCTCTTGCTTTCCCTCCCAGTCATCAAAATCCTCCTTCCCTGCCTCCCTCTTTCTCCTTCCCGCCGCCTCCCCCTTCTCTCCCTGGAACTTCCCTGCAGCTGCAGAGCTGGCCAGACAATCGGGTGTTTTAGAGAAATACATTTTTGGGCTAATTTGCCATGCATAAGTGTTTCTCTTACCCTTTAAAGGCAGGGAACAAAGAGCACATTCTCTGGGAGCTCTGCCCTGTTGTGAGCAGCCCTGCAGCTGTACAGCGCTGTGCTACCCTCTGCTCTCCTGCTCCACTCTCTGCTAGCTGTGTGAGGAGATGGGGCTCTGCTTCTCCCCAGGACCACATCGTCTCCTACCCGTTGCTACAAATTTCTTCCTGTTTTTTTAAAAGCAGAGCCAGAACAAGTGGGGAGTGAAAGGATTTGGCAGCACTGTCACCTAGACTGATTTGCCACATCACTCAGGTACAGTTGTTGATGTTGAGATATCATTTATTTGAAACAGGTTGAATTTTCCTTTATTTGAGGCTTAGTCCTGTGTCCAAGTTAAGTATTTTATTCCCTTGGTAAATAACACTGAGGCAATGCACTACGCACACTATATTAAATTGCATGAAACTTTACGCTATCAAGGAAACCTAGTAATTAAAAAAGAAATCATGTGCAGAGATTTCCTTACTTCAAACGCCGCTGCCCATCCCTGGTTGGGGAATTTCTCAAACAGGAGGATTTTCCTTCTTAAGGCTAGGATGCTGAGTGATGAAACAGATTCAACTTGGTGGACCAGACTGAGAAGATGCAGATGTTCTGGCATGAACCACTCACAGGCCGGGGGAGAAAGAGAAGGCTTGGAGTGGCTAGAACTAAAGATACCGAGGCACTAAAGATTTCTGTCAGGCTTTTGGGGATCCCATTTCAGCACTTGCTGAACAACTTTCTTCCTATCCATGGAAAGCTGGTCCAGCAAACAACTTCCCAGACAGGGTGACAGTTCTGGCATAAGCAAAATGGGTTTTTAAAACCAGCCATAGTGAAGTCACTTGCCCCATTTCAGCAATGCTATAACCAGGCAAAACCTTCACTAAGCCCACTCCCACCCACTGTAAATACTAACTCAGTCCAAACCAGCCCATTTTCAGTTCCAAATTTAACACATTCTAAGGCAGGTAACACGGTAAAGTCTAATCTGCCCAGAACATGCCTATCACAAGCTGCTATCTCAAACCTGCACTCAGATTTCACCCGGTCCATGTAAGTGTAGCTCAGTTGGATCAAAGCCAACATAACTTGGCCCATGCCAGCCATACCCAGGCCATTCTAACCAAGTTCAAGCCACACTCCATTTAAAGACTGACTGGGATACTGATGGACAAAAAGCAGCAGCCAACAATGTGTTCTTGTAGCCCAGAAGGCCAACTGTATCCTGGGCTACATCGAAAGAAATGTGACCAGCAGGTCAAGACAGTGATTCTCCACTCTGCTCTCCTGAGACCTCACCTGGAGTGCTGCATCCAGCTTTTGAGTCCTCAGCACAGGAAAGACATGGAGCTCTTGGAGTGAGTCCAGAGAAGGGCCTCAAAAATGGTCCAAAGGCTGGAGCACAAGGACAGACATGAGAGAGTTGGGGCTGTTCAGCCTGGAGAAGAGAAGGTTCTGGAGTGACCTTATAGCTACCTTCTAGTACTGGAAGGGCTACAGGAAAGATGGCAACAGACTTTTTAGCAGCATCTGTTATGACAGGACAAGGAGTAATGGCTTTAAACAGGAGGGTAGATTTAGACTGGATATAAGGGAGAGTTTTTTCACAATGAGGATGGTAAAAATCTGGAACAGCTTGCCAAGGAAGGTAGTGGAAGTCCAATCCCTGGAGGTGTTCAAGGCCAAGCTGGATGGGGCTCTGGGCAACCTGATGTAGTAGAAGGTGTCCCTGCTCATTGCAGGGGGGTTGAACTAGATGACCTGTAAAGGTCCCTTCCAACACAAAACATTCTATGATTCTGTAGTCTAGCCTGTCCACTTGCACTTTAAAGTCAAACCCCGTAAGGCAGTGAAAGAGCATGTGCCAGCCGCAAGGTAGTAGAAGCTCAGCTTTGAGACACTTGAAATGTATTTTCAGGTGAAAATGTCTGAATCTTACAGAGGTCACCATGGTTTTAAGATCTTGTGGCACTGATCTCATGTAGGTTAACAGTATTGAGACACTTGAAATGCCCTCCATATCATACTGACACAGATGCATTCCCACACCTTGTGCCCTTTTGTTTTGCCTCCAACAGATCCTCTTGTCTCAAACCCAGATGGATCTCCTGCCAAAAAAAAACCACAAAAAAGGGAATTAGCTTTAAAAAACAGAAATCTATTTTAAGAACAGATGAAAAAAGGGAGAGGAGAGGAGAGGATCAGCAGAAATGCATTTGGGGGAACATGTACTGCAGGAAAAGGTGAAGGCCTTATGGACTTGAGACTGAGATCCTGTGTCTCTAAGGTACCAAAGGCCAACTTGGAAGAAATGATAGCTAGAGGAACATACAGTAGAAGAAGATGTAATCAGCAACTCCAACCAAGTGCTAGGACAGCAGGACACTTTGAGCCTCACCTGGCACAGCTCACTAAATCCCTCAGTTCCTTCCTGACTCTTTGAGGTCTCTGCATTCAGCGAGGTCAGTAACCATATGCACCTAAGAACTTAATTACAATAGGAGGCCATTAGTGGAGCCAAGGCTCAAAGTTGTGCATTTATTGATAGCGCAGTGGCACTTGTCCTACACAGAACACCACCTGCACTTAGTTTGGCTGAGGTATTAATGCTCTGAGATGCCTGCCTTGCTGCACTACTGTGAATGAGTTGTGTGAAGAAGCAGTGGGGAGCTCTCTTCTTGTAAAGTGACTCCAGTAAGTACCAGTCAGCTATTAAAACCATAGTGCTGAGAAAAATTAAATTTCTGCAGGACTCAGCTGCAGTAGTGAAAATCCCATTGAGCAATGGGTTTAATCATGTTTATCATCTACTCCAGGTAAATGTCCTTCAGTCCCTCTAGGAGATTGAACTTGAAATTGTCCCTGGCAGAGCTGCAGGGGAAATAGAATCATAGAATCACAGAATCGTTATGGTTGGAAAAGACTTCCAAGATCATCTAGTCCAACTATCAGGCCCAATATTACTGTGTGTACTAACCCATGTCCCAAAGTGCCACATCTACACAGTTCTTGAACAACCTCCTGGGAAGGAGACTCCACCACTTCCCTGGGCAGCCTGCTCCAATGTTTCACCATTCTGTCGGTAAAGAATTTTTCCAAATATCCAATCTAAACTTCCCCTGGTGTAACTTGAGGCCATTTTCTCTCATCCTGTCACTTGTTACTTGGGGGACACAGCAAAGGTGGTCTAAGTGGCAGAGGTAGGTTGGACACCAAGACCAAGTGCCAACACAAACACCCCAAAGCCTGAGATGAGGATAGCAGGAGCAAAATTCAGCTCCAGCATTTGCGGTTACCATCTCAGTAAAGAGAGAAAGAGGTAGAAAGGAAAGAGAGAGAGAAGGTTAGGGAGTGGGGGAGGGCCTGGAGCCTGCAGACTTCTGTTGCCACATGATTTTCCTGGTTGTTTTCAAAGCACTGCTCTAACACACGCACACGAGTCCCATGTGATTGCTTACTTACGAAAGCACAGTCGCAATGTGTTCATCTCGCATCCGCTTGGCAGCCCACCTGACTGTGGGCTCTGAGGGCACCCACTGCCTCCTCCTCATCTGCACCACTGAGCCAAGCGGGCTGGGTGACCCATGATGGGTGGACACTCCTCCTGTCCACGGGAGGTCAGGAAGCTGAGAGAAGGACTATCTTTCCTTTTCCAAACTGCTCTTTGCTTCTCTTTGCCCATCACTATGTGAGGAGGCTCCAGAAGAAGGATGCCGTCCCTCCTGTACTGTTATGGGGAGAAAAAGCTTTTATTTCAGATCTGTCTGCCTCACTTCTTTTAATTTGCAAAGCACCTGGAAACAAGTTGAGATACAAACTAACCTGGTATAAGCTGATATCCCATATTTGATTTACGAATAGGTGCAGATTCTTTTTCCTTGGGTAGAATTTTTTATTGCACCATCATCACAGAAGTCCCATTTTACCCAAAGATCCACTGAATAAAAGAGAAATCCTCAGAAAGGTCAGAAAGGAGGCTAAGGGAGTGTGTTCGCACGGAAATAAAGCTGGTTGTTTCTTTGGGGATGGGGTATTTGGCCTATTTTCAATTCATTTGTATAGAGAAGCCCAAATTACAGTAAAAGTATTCCTCTTGGCAAAAGGGAGGTCTAAGACATGAGCAAGAGAGATGCATTTTGTGAAGATGGAATTTTTGAAGGCCAACTGTAGGAACTGGATTCACAGAGGCTGTGATGGGACAAGATTATGCTGCAGAAAATACATCTTTAGGGGTGGTGATTTCTTTTCCTTTCTCTCTCTACAGACCTACATGCCAGTATCCCTAGAGGCAATGTCAATGGAAAAGAGTCATCCCCTCATATGCTCCAAAAAACCCTTCAGTGACCTTTGCCAAAACCAAAGCTCCTATTAAGAAAGGATATCTGACATTTTAAAATGCTGGTATGGTCAAACCAACAAACGTCATTCCTACCTCCTTTTCCCAGAGAATCAGTCCTTGCTTTAAGTTGCCCAAGAGGCGATGCCACCATCTCACCACAACTTACGCCTCCCATGGCCATGCCTCTTTCCTGCACCCTCAGTAAGTTTACTCCATGAAGGGTTAATTCAACCAGGGCCTTTTACTCCCAGTTGTTTTCCAAGTAGCTGAGAGAATAGGTCTCTTGTTACAAACATGGCTTCTGGGCATTTGGTGATGCTTTCCCTTTTCTCTCTCTCTGTACCACAAAAGAATCTTTTGTTCATGTCCCTCTGTCTCATTTACTCTCCCCCACCCTGCTCGCCTCTTCCCTCCATTGGCTGCCAAGTGACTAAGGAATGGCAAAAAAATGACCATAGCGTGGTCATGGCAAATATTTCTCCAGCTATTATCTGATAGAGACCTTGAGCATCTATGTGAAGGGCCCTCTGCCTTCCCTCAGGCTTCTCCTAGAGATGGGAAAAAATTAGTCAGACACAACAGGGCAGGATATAAGTTGAATCAGCCCAACAGGCTAATGGAAATGTCTTGCCAATGGAGTCATGGCGCCTGTTTCAGGAAAATAAAATGATGGGGATCCAGGACTGGCAAGAGTCCAGTGGCGGTTTCAATGGGTCTCGATTTTTATAGGAATTCTGCATTTATTAAAAAACATGAAAGGCACAAAAAAGTCACTTTCTTGCCTCCACATTTACTGATTCAGCTCTTTGTAAGCTGGAGCTGAAATTCTTTGTTAGATGCGCTGTAACGTTGTATAGTTTCTCCGCACCATTGCTGTAAATCCCCTGTGCATGATTTCCCACCACAGAGAAGATGTGACATATCCCCAGGGACATCACATCTTCCCACACCCCACTGAAACTATACCTCAGGCATTCCCACAGACATCCTTCTAGCCATAGTCTCTTTGCGCATATTGCTCCGCTGAGTCATTTTACGTGTACATACATAGATATCTAAAAGCTCACATGATGCTAAAGTCACTGCAACTTCCAAAATGACCTTTCCACAACAGAAACAATTTCCCAGCCAAATTCCCACCTCCCTACCTTTCTGAGCGTTTGGGCGTGTCCTTCACTGATACTGCCTTCTGCAAGAAAATCTAATTGTTCTGTGTCATCTGAAGAAAATCTTGCTGTTTCTGCCTTTCTGTTCATCTTCTCTACTGACCCTGTCCTCTCCTCTGGCTACCGTTTGTTCCAAGTCCATCTTCATCCATGTCGTGCCTTAGGTGAACATGGCATAATCTCCTGGCTCCACCTGCCAAGCTTTCTGGACTCTTCTTCCTTTCAGTGCCTTAAGTATTTTGGAAGGCCCTTGAAATGCTCATAAAATTTCAGCCTTAGAGACTCCCCGCACACACGCATACAAAGCTGTGGATGTAAGGCGTTATCTGGCGAATTTTTATTCCTGTAGAGAAGGGGAATGGACTATACAGATAAAAGGGCCATTATATTCCCACATTAGAAGGACTTCTTGTCTGGTGAATTTTAACCAAGCTGGTTAAACCATCATTAAAACAGTGCACTGACCAACTCCTTATATTCATATGACTGTGCTCACAATAAAGATTTGTGCTAAGTCAACCATGTCTATTTTGAAACTCCATGTAGAAGCACAAAAAACAACATGTAATAAGCAATAATTAATGAATATATAATAATTATTTTCCTGCCTCTTGCCTTGATAACATCTAAACGAAGCCAAACACAGACACAGAGATCTTTACTGCAGTCCCAGTTGTACCCCACTACTCCCACAATAGCTCTGTCCTACAAAGGTGCTCACCAGGAGTGTACAGTCAGCCCTAGCAGATAAACACTGGTCATCTCCATCACAAAAGACAACTGGAGAACCCTGAGATGAAGAACTTTACCCTGGTCAAAAAGCAAGTCTCTGGCAGATCCAGAAACTTTTTAATTCAAGCACTGTGTGTCTTACGCTAAAAATACAAATGCCCCACCAAGCAGTGCCTGTGATGAAGCAATGCATTGCTAGATCCTCTTAGAAACTCCCATTTAGCAATGGTCAAACAGGGAAGAGGACTTGCTTCTCCCTGGTTCCAACTCCCCTTCACAAGGCAGGATGTCACATTCTTTCAATGGAGACTACTGTCCTCAAAGATGTTACACTGCCTAGAGAGCCCTGTCAGGGTCGTTTTTGCACCCTATGGAGACCAAGAGGTCAGCTGCTGAAGTCTCTTTGGAAAAAAAGAATCTACCACCATCTCTTTTACGGATGAGATGCCGAGGGATGGATTATGGATTCTTACTTAGATAATTTTGGATGAAGTGAGAAAAGAGAGGAGGGAGAGCTGGATGGCTAAATAAAGCAAATGAGATCACATGTTCTGCCTTTTTATCTGCTTTTCTCTTTCTGCTTTTGGACAACAAAGCTTTCTTTGATACAGAAGAAGAGGAGGGGTAGGGAGGCTGGGGAGAAGGGGTGCCAGAGTCACCCCAATGGCCCCTGGTCACTTATCCACGCTCCTTAATGTGATGTTCCCACTGACAGAGACAGAAAAAATTAGTGATCTCATGATACCAGTGATAATTTATGCAAACAACCCTGGGAGATGAGGGGTGACAGGGACAGGAAACTGGGGTAAAGTATTAGTGCAGAAAGGCAAGAAAGGGAGACAAAAGGGTAAGAATGATAGGGAAAGAGGAGACAGAATGTAGGACCTTGCAGGACAACTTTTGACTAAGTCAGAAACTGACAATCAGAATCCTAAAAAGAATGTGTAGAGGGTTTGTAGGGAAAAGGAGAAGAAAGAGGAGTTTTGAGACCAAGGGTAACAGGACTGGTGGAAGAAGGTTTGGCATGACATTGCATGGCAGGACTGAGGGCAGGGTCAGGGATCAGAGTAGACTGAGTTGTTGAGGACATATCAAAGGGAGTCTGGTCTCAAAGACAGTGTGGTGGGATGAGGAACAAGGGCTAGATATGAGTGTGAGAAGAAAAGGAGAGTACCTACAGCAACCCAGAGGACTAAGCAGAATGGGTAAGACTTACTGAAACTTGTTACTTCTTCATTCTCCTTACACAAAACCACAGTCAATGAATCTGCCTAGAAAAAAATCCAGGAATACAATGGGGAGGGATATTTACTGCCTGAGGCATTTCGCCACGTCTAAGGGAGGCAATGGTAAGGCAGTGGGACTGGAGACAAGCAGCCTGGTTTCGACTTTGGTTTGTCTCTCTGCAGGAGACCTGCACACCCACCCAGAGAATCACTGCTTGTGTATCACACTTCACCAGACATCAGGCACTTCCTTCAGCCCTTTTCCTTTCCTTTCCGGCCAGGGGCATTGCCAACCCAGCGGCTCTTCCAGAACAGTGTAGGAGCCAGGGCCCAGAAGATGCTTTTGAGCCCACAGGGCTCCTGATGCAGCTGGGAAAAAGAAGGGGATGAAGGACTAGGGGAACAACTAAAAGAAAAAGTGTCACCTATTACCAGCTGCTATATCCATGTGTCACAGACTCTCCCCAACACTGGTCTGTCCCAAGGGCTCATCATATCTCTCCCCTCCTCTGTCTACTCTGTGGCAGCTAATCAGTGACCCACTGACAGTCTCTGTCCATCACTCCTCTCTGCACACAATGGGGTAATTAAACCCTGACCCTCCGCTTCTTTTATCCGTTTCCTCTGTGCAGTCACTCCCCAAAACCGCAGAGAGGAGGGCGTGCTGTGGAGGGTCCTGCCCCAGCCTCCAGCTGTAATGAAGGTGTAAAGCACAGGAAAGACTCGCTGTGAAAAGAAAGATGCTAAGAGGGCAGCCAGAGAGGAATTGAGTGGCACAAGACTGCCAACACATTTATGCTGAGCTCTGCTAACCTACCTCTGCTATGGATGCTTGTAAACTTTCAACACACTATCATCACACCCACAAGTTGTCCAGCATCATCCCCTGCCCACAGCAAACCCACCACTCCTCTGTGTGTCCTCAGGGCAGTTCCAGGTGCAGGTGCCCAGCTTTCCAGGAGCCTCAATACCTCCAGCCCCGGGCTTGCTGCCCCACAATACTGCCCAGTTTTGTCGATGCACCACAACCCATAGCTTCTGCACTCCCTGGTGCAAACCCAACACTTCCACTTGGGCTAAGTCTAGTGCCTCACATCCTGGTACATCAGGCTTTCTTCATTAAACACTTGCAGAATGCAGATGGTGGCCGGGTGCACCTATTCTATGATGCTATGATTCTGTGATCCCATGGAGCACAGCAGGTGTACCCAGGCACTGGCCAAGACAAGATGATGTTGCTCTCACCTGCACAGCAGGAGAAGAGGGGATACACCCAGTGACAGACAGGAGTTGCAGAATCATAGTATCACAGAAGGATTTGAGTTCTAAGAGACCTTAAGGATCACCTGCATCCAAAACCCCTGCCATGAGCAGGGACACCTTCCACCGGGTCAGGCTCCTCAAAGCCTCATCCAACCTGGCCTTGAACCCCTCTAGGGATGGGACATCCACAGCTTCCCTGGGCAACCTGTGCCAGTGCCTCACCAGCCTCATAGGAAAAAAAATCTTCCTAAGAACTAATCTAAATCTCCTCTCTTTCAGTATCAAAAAAAACCACCAGGAAGTCTTTTTTTTTTTTACTTTCTTTTTTTTTTTTTACTTTCTGGCAGTCCACACAAAATTTATTACACAGATTGATAAACAGCCAAAGATGATGCTGAGCAATTCATACTCGGCTTCCTCCTCTACATTGAGTGGAGAAGCCGCCTCCCCTCCCACGCATGAGCAAGAAGGGCTGGGGCCACCCGGGGAAGGGCATGACGGGTAAAGCAGTGCCCCCCGAACAATTAAGCACTGTCCCAGGCACTGCACAACCCCTGTCCCGAGAACAAAAGAGTCACACACAAGAGACCTGACTGTGAAGCCTCCATCCGCTTTCATCACTGACCCCTGGGGCAGTCAGGGCACAAGGTCAGTCCACTTAAACTCCAAACTCAGCCAGAAATAGAGCTGGGAAGTGGGCAAGGGTGGCCAAGTGCAGGGGTCCCCAACCATTTGAGGGGTTCTTTGACTGAGCCATTTCATTTCATCAAAGACATTTTTTTCTGGAAGGAAAATGGAGAGCAGCGGGTGTGAATGGAGTAAGGGGGAGGCAGGGTGTTCACCGTGAATTATGACCACTCTTAACAAGAGTCTTTCACATTACAGAGGTGAGGAGAGGATGGGGTAATTGGGCATGTTAGACCCATGCATAACGAGGGCAAGTTTCTGCCTGTTTCCCACCCTCCACTCTGCCACTGCTCATGAGATGTGGTCCCCATGCACCCATCATCATTTCATGGTGCAGATCCATACCCAAGTGCTCAGCCCAAGGACTCACCAGACCACGAATCCTGGGCTGTGCGATAGCTTGTGGTTATATCCCTGGCATGGCAAGGCTGAAAGTTGCTTAGTATATTATTATAAAAATGATCAGCCAAGCCAGGGCTCATGCTTTCCACCTGCAGGGCCTCAGAAAACCAATTAGGCTTTAAGTTGCTGTTTTGTCAGGTTGTAAGTGCTGTCTTTGTATGTAAAGGTTTTTAGAGTGAGTATAGACGAGGGCCACAGGCATGATCAGAGAGCTGGAACATCTCCCATGCAAGGACAAGCTGAGAGAGCTGGACTTATTCAGCCTGGAGAAGAGAAGGCTGAAGGGAGAATTTATAGCAACCTTCCTGTACTTTAAAAGGTCCTATAGAAGAGCTGGTGAGCAGATTGTTTTTTTTCACATGGTGATAGGACAATAGGGAATGATTTTAAACTGAAAGAAGGGAGATGTAGATTAGACATTAGGAAGAAATCTATTACTGTGAGGGTTTTGAGGTACTGGAACAGGTTGCCCAGAGAATTTGTGGCTGCCCCATCCCTGGAGGTGTTCAAGGCCAGGTGGGATGGGACTTGGAGCAACCTGATTGAGTGGAAGGTGCCCATGGCACGAAGGTTGGAACTGGATGATATTTAAGGTCCCTTCCAACCCAAATCATTCTATGATACAGGTAACAGTAGGAATTTCTGGGGGTTAGCACTGAGCAGGATACCAGTGGTAGGTAAGATCATATGCTCCTGAGATCTGTCTGCTTAACTAGAAGGAGAATTCTATGGGGACAAAGTCAAGGGAGAATGAAAAGTGTTTGCATGTGGAAATACAATGCATCTACCACAAAGAATTGTGCATTTCACCAGGCTTCTTTGCTCTGGATAAGCTTCTGATAATCCTAAATGCAGGAAATTTCAGAGAAAGGACAATTTAAAGGGGAGGGTCAGGGGGGGAAGAAGGACAAAAGAAAAAAATTAATCAATGCATAGAAATACTTCTTTTCACCCCCAAAATGTGAAATTTCACCATCTAAACAAAGACAGTCTGAACCCCAAAGCACAGCAATACTGTGTTAAGCAGAAACTCTACAGGGCAAACCCTTAGGGCTTCAAGCCCTAACAAGGAAGGATATCTCCAGTTTGTCAGGATGAAGTGAAGGTACATCTTATTCTGGCAAGAGTTTGAATACAGCAGCAGTAAGATGTACAAGCTGGGAAATAATCAATGGGGTCATTTGTAGTCAACTTTTCAATATTTCTCATCCCTTCATCTCTTGAGTTGGTAGCCTCAGGATGCATGTGTTAACATCAAACACCAGTCCTGACATGGGACAAACCACCCCTGCATGGGACTGTCTCCTACTCCACCTGAGTGGGTCCACCACCACCTCCATCTCCCCTGTGCACCACAGAGGGGTCTGGAGGACCCAGTGGCAGGGAGAGGGCAGGCAGGCTGTGGAGCAGTGGTCAGGGAATACAATCCCTGCATTTACCCGTTGGAGGTTCTCCCAAAACCAGACAACATGGCTCAAGTGACAGCAATCAAGGAGGAGGTTAGCTCAGCATTAGTCGTGTTGACGCTGACAACAGAAGCAGAAAAAGCAGCCAGAAACACGCTATTCAGCATAGACCCAGCAGAAATGCATCCAAGTGCCAAGAAGCCAACTAGTCATGCAACGTGTGATCTACTTGCAGACTCGTTATTACCCGTGATGAAAGACAAGCAGAAGGGAGTTTGACTCTCAGACCCTGAGAATCTGAGACCAACTTTTCGTGGGTTGTCTATTTAAGGGAGGAAAAATACCTGTACTTGCAAAATGAGCCCTCTTGCTCCAAGCCATATTGGCAGACAGTAAGCAATGAGCCTACTTTTAATGCTAAAGCTGCATTTCAAATTTTTGATACAATTAATCAGACCCATTATTGAGAACTAAAACGTTCATGGGATTTTTTTACAGGCTGGCCAGCTTTATGAGTTTGGATTTTAGATTTCCATTTTCAGCAATAATTTGTTACTTTTCCCTTTGGGAGAAGGCAATTGGCTGGATTTCTAATACTGGCACAGACATGGCTTTAGGGCATATGCAGGTTCATTCCCCACCTCACACAGGCAGAAAACCATTGATCTTGGACATGTTGAAGTGACTGTACACAAAAGAAAGGGTCAGTCAGCACACGTGTACAAAGGCTGATGCTTCAGGGACATACTGAAGGACAGACACAGGGCACACACACCCGTGGAACAGCACAAAACCAAGACACCACAGACCTACAGGTTTTGGTCTTGTCAGTGTCAGCAGGTCTGTTTTCTGTTTTACCCCAGTTCTTCCTCTTGCCTTTCTTTCTAATGGCAGGAGCTGCCAGGAAAGGAGGCATTCATAGACCTTTTTTCTCCTCTTGCAGTTCTCGTAGCAAAAGCAGACCTAGGAGAAATGGGGTCCTGGAACTTCTAACCCATCTCTTGGCCATGCGTGCACAAGGCTCTCAGCAATCCTCTTGGCCACAACCATACGATTTATACCATGCAGGTGTTCTGTGTTTTTATCCCCTTCGCAGTAAACTAAGCAAAATAACCCATCATTGCAAACCCAATGTGCTGGAATCCAGTCCCCCTTCATGCTGCAGAACTTCTCGGCAATACCCACACGGTGGAGCTCCTTCCTTAGAATTGGATCCCAGCTGGCTGGTCCAGTGCCCACCCTGCGAAACCCATGGTCAAAACGAAGAGGAGGCAGCAAAGGGACAGAGTGGATTTCCTAGACTCCTAACCCACTGCAGGCAGCAGTCCTGCCCCAGGGTGGAACAGACAGCTGGCTCCTTTTCTGTCTCTATTGATGAGATGCGGGGTGATATTTGCTTAATTAACTCCTGTCTGTATTCACTGTCAGCTTTGGGAAACGTTATGTAGGGTTTCCTCTGTGTTCAACAGTGCCCATCCATTCAGCACTGGCTGCAATGTAACTGTATTTGTTAAATATGTTAGTTCCCAACTGTATATAGCAAAGTTATAGGAGGACAGGAAGACATATTTTTTTTAAAAAAATGCATTTTGAAGTAAGTATTTAAGGAGAAGAAAGCTATGGACAGTTGTTCCGATCCAAGAATTTGAAGGAGGATTATACAAGAAAATGTATAGTGAGGGCCACAAAGATGATCAGAGGGCTGGAGCACCTCCCGTATGAGGACAGGCTAAGAGAGTGGGGGTTGTTCAGTCTGGAGAAAAGAAGGCTCCGGAGAGACCTTATAGCAGCCTTCCAGTACTGAAGGAGCTACAGGAAAGATAGAGAGACTCTATCAGGGAGAGCAGAGATAGCACGAGGGGTAATAGTTTTAAGCTAAAAGAGGGAAGAATTAGGTTAAATATAAGGAAAAAATGTTTTACAGTGAAGGTGGTGAGGCACTGAACAGGTTCCTCAGGTGAGTTGTGAATGCTCCATCCCTAGAGATTTTAAAGGCCAGGGTGGATGAGGCTTTAAGCAGCCTGGCCCAGTGGCAGGTGTCCCTTAGGGGGTCTGGAACCGGATGATCTTTAAGGTCCCTTCCAACCCAACCCATTTGATGATTTTCTGATGGGCATCTATGTTTCCAAATGTTGTGGGGTCTCTCTCAAGATCACAGCACTGTGGAATGTGCCTGGTTAAATTTTTGCCACCTCTGGGGATGGATATTCCACCACTTCTCTGAGCTGCTACAAGAGTTTGCCCACCCTTATAGTAATACTTTTCCTTTTATCTGAATGGAATTTTCATGCTGCAACGTGTGACCCTTGTCTCTTCCCTTTTGCTGTGCAAAAGCCTTGGTAAGAGACTTAATCTGTCTTATCATCCCCAGTCTAGTGCCATTGTACTGCCGAGCCCTAGTGAGCTTCCCATGTGTAGAGATCAGGACCTGGCTCATCAGTTCTAACACTTCACTGATGTAAAACTCCTGACAGTGTCCAGGGTCAGGATGTCAGCCTCTTCTCTTCCAAGAGCTCCCACCTGAAGGACTGCATTTCTCATTCAGCTTCTCTTCATAAATAAATCATGTCTCAGACCCAGGACTTCAAAGTGGTAATTAACAGCACATTCCTGCCCTTATACTCCAGTATTGTGGGTGGCTTCAGTCAGCGTTTGGATGTATGAAGTTGAGAGGTTCATGAGGCCACATGCTGCAAACACTATCCACACTCTCAGACAGCAAGAGA